>OY978217.1:31632866-31817866 GCA_963854785.1 Vaccinium vitis-idaea | reverse complement strand
TTGGGGCAAAAGCATACGCTCTATCAAAATCAACCCAAATATGCACCAAAACCAACTAGATCGGAGCCATACGAAGCTAAATCGAAAGAGTATCGTGTCAATCAACTAGGGTTAGCTCACTGGAAGTAAAACAGATCGATCTTTTGCATACAATCAGCAGATTCCTAAGCAAAACTTAACTTTCTTCAAAATTCCTTTTTCTAGTTCTCAACACAAGCATCAAAAGATTCGCATCTAAAATCTCACAAAACACAAAATCCAAAACACAAAATCAAACAATCGATCCAAGTGGAATACTACTGATAGAGAAGCAGAAATGGATGAAAAAACGTACCGTAGTTTGGATTGTAGATCGAAAATCACGCAAGCTTTCTCTCACTAGACCTCACTGTTTTCTCTCTCCTCCGTCGAACGGCCAAAACGAAATGAGGAGAGGAAAAGAAGTAGATAGAGAGATAAATATAGTGAGGTATAATGGCGATTTGAAATGCAAATGAAATGAGGACTAAATTTCGATTTTTAAATTTTGAAGAGAGAGAGTGGGGAATCATTTCGAGCACGAGAAAAGATGGAGTGTGTGACCTGGCATTGACAGACTTTCGGCATGTTCGTGGTCGAATTCGATCTCGGCCGTTGGATCTTCGGATGTCATTTACGACTTTTGGATCAGCCACGTCACGTTTGGCCGGCTGTGAATGGGTTTGCGCCGGATTCAGAGTTTGACGTTTTGGGTCGGCTTGACTCGGCTCACTTTCTTCCGTGACGTGTGGTAGGCATAAAATAAGAGCCGAAAATTTATCTAGTGTTGCTGAGATATGGGTCAAAATTGTCTTTTCAAGGCCTGCAGTGCACCAAACAAACAATGGTCAATAGGGAATCCATTCTCCGTTCTAAAAATCCTCTATTCCTCTGTTCCGATAAATTTTTGTCATTGGATCACGTGAAAATTTTAAAATCAAAATCAAAACACATACAATCCAACGATCCAAAACACTTCGGCATAAAAAAACACCATTTTTCTGAAACAGGGGATCTTGAACGAGTCAATATGGGGGTTGTGCGTTTTGGTTTGGGTTTTACAGATTTCATCGTAGCGATTAATGTTGCTAATTTTATAGAGCTTGCCGAGCATTTTGTTTTCAGAAAAATCGAGTTATTCGAGTATTTATTGCCAGTTTGCCACCTGATCGAGAGAGCTTCGTTCTATAGTTCATTCCCTACGTCTATTAATCGTTATGATTCGAACAACTTTTTTGGTCAATTTGTTTTTCGTATTGAAAAAGTTGATTGACAAACTCTAAGAGGCTATGGTGTTTGTAATTAGGAGTTGCGATTCTCTTTGGCCGTAGATCGGCAAATGTAGTTACGCACGCGCTGGCCACTTCGGGATTGCAAGTCTCTAATATTTGTATTTAGGAAGCGAGCTGTTGGATAAAATCTTCGATTGGTTCATTAATTTCGTGTCAAGAAATGTAAGAAAATATCAACACATTGTTTTTTTTTTTTAAATGGAGGTTTTTTTTGGTGGTACACTATCTTTAGGGCAGGATGAGAAATTAGTATAAAAAAAATACGGGTGTTCTAAGATTAATTATTTATAGTATTCAAAACGATACACATTTTTGTGGGAACTACAGTAAAATGGGGTGTGCTGTGTGGGGCTTGCATCAACAAATTTATGGAGTAATAGAAAATTAAATGAGTATAGAAGTACCAAACTCATTGCATTTAGTTTTTTTTTTTTTTTAAGAACCAGATGTCTTGTCCAACTTGCGCGCACCTCAACTAATTTTGGGGCCCTGGAGGTAACGACCGGGCATACCCTCCAATGGCCCCAAGAGTTTGCTGGCAAAGGGGAACCAAACCTGAGACCTTAGGTGAGAGCAAACTAAGTCCAAATGCAAAATCATTTTGCCAATTCCTTGGGGTTCCATCGCATTTAGTTAGCCTACAATTATTCATGATTCGTGAGACCCGCAATAGCAAACGTAAAGGTAGAATTAAAATTATTGCATAATTCTATTGGACCCAAAGAGTATAATTTAACAGTTACTATAAACAAACCGATGTTAAAAATTGAAATTGGTTATGAAGGAAATTGAAATTGGTTACTATAAACAAACCGACGTTAACGTAAGTAAGACTGGGGCAAAGAGAAAAGTTTTAGAGAGAGAGAGTGGGGAAGGGGTATGGGAGAAACTTCTCCCTAGTGGCCGCTGCCCCTCCCCCCTCCCCCACCGCAACCCTTCCACCTCACTCCTCTCCTCTATTACTTCCCCATGGTTTCCGGCAACTCCCATGGTGTTCGAGCTTCTCTCCTCCTCCTATGGGTGGTCGAAACCAGATTTTTGGGCAAGGGGGAGCCAGATATAGGGTTTCCAGATCCGGACTCCTCTTCTTGTATTTTTTTGTCCCTTTGTAATTTTTATGTATTTTCCTTTTCTTTCTTTCTTTTTTTTTTTGTAGCTTGTAACTAGGATTTTGTTTGGTTGTTAATGGATTAGTAATGAAGCTATTGGAGCACCAAGAATATTATTCAGATTTAGGAGGAAAACAATTTGACACTAAATATATGAAAGTGAGGTATTGGAGCCAAAACAGGGCAACTGGCATTAGTAATGAAGCTATTGGAGCACCAAGAATATTATTCAGATTTAGGAGGAAAACAATTTGACACTAAATATATGAAAGTGAGGTCTTAGAGCCGAAACGGGGCAACTGGCATTAGTAATGAAGCTATTGGAGCACCAAGAATATTATTCAGATTTAGGAGGAAACAATTTGACACTAAATATATGAAAGCCACCGATTCTTATTGAGGAAATTGACCTTATTAATCAACAGAAAATAGTGATAAATTTTTAAACAACATCATAGCACGTGCCCCGCGATAGTTACAATATATAACACAATTTCAAGTTTTGCTATAGTCTAGTTGGCTTGCAAAGCACCACGTACGGGCCATCCAGTGCTTTTTTTTTTTTTTTTTTTTTTTGGGGGGGGGGGGGGGGGGGGGTGTGATGAAGAGTTAGAAAAATATTATTAAATAAAAAACTATCGACCAAAAAACCGGGTACACACAAAACCGTCGGTCCTAAAAGCACCGGCCACAAAACTACCTACAAAAGAAAAAAAAAAAGGGATAGAAAAAGGATGCCGGAGCATGTCACTGGAGCATGTCGCTGGAGCTATCAACCACCGTCGCCGCCACCACCGTCGTCAAGAGCCGAATCTAGAACCCCAGATCCGACTCTTCCCTTGATCCAAAAATCGGGCGTGGTCACCCATACCGGAACGGAGAAGAACGTTCGTTGCGGGGAGTATCCGAACACCAAAGAAGCTCAGCCATAGAGGAGATCGGGGAGTCGGAAGGAAGCTGGGGTAGGCGGGTTGAAGGGGTGCGGAGGGGGAGGGGGTTTTGGATTGGCCACCAGGGGCTGAGCTACCTGGGGAGGGGCCACCGCCTATATCACTCGTTCTTACTCTCTCTCTCTCTCTCTCTCTCTCTCTCTCTCTCTCTCTCTCACTTCCTCTCACTTCCTCTCACTTCTCTTTTTGCCATCCGGTGTTGTAAAGTATTTTAAAAATGCTAACGCATTTGTATGCACATTGATTAAATGGGTATCACACATAAACACTGCCACAAGCGTGCAAATATTTGTATACGATAGAATTTGTAAAAATGAAACATAAATTAATTAGAACAAATTGTTAGATTGCATCAATTTATTTTATTTTTATATTCTTGAAATTTTGGATTGTTACACCTATTCTTAAGTGGAATAGTGAACCTATTCTTAAGTGCAATGGTGAGCTTCCGCGACAGTGCATTTCTGGTTGTTTGGTTCGTCTTCATCTCCATTTTGGTTTGCTGGTGGTGGCGCAGGGATTGTGGTGACGAAGGCTGACGGTGATGGCTGTTGGGCTGTCTGATGTTTGGCGGCGAGGTGTTTTGATGGTGCCGTGATGCTTGGATGTCAGTTTAGGTTTAGGGTTTTCTTGGGTTGGGCTTAGCTTTTGGGCTAGACTTTATTTGTGCTTTCATTGTGTTATTTGGCTTTGTTGGCCCGTGGGTGTGTGCTTTATTGTTATATTTGGGCATTTTAGGCCCACAGGTGGCTCGGGCTTTTGCCCTGTGGTGTTTTTCCAACTTTGGGTTGGAATTCTCTTTGCTTTAATAAAATGTTTTTTGTTGCCGATCAAACAAAATAGTGAACCTATTTTTTAGGCTATTGTCTTTATTTGCCTTCAAATCTATCATCTCCCAATGCAACTTATGTACGAGAAATAAAGAAAACCAGAGAGAGAAATTAAGAGTTTCTACTTTAGAGAAACACTGAATAAAGCATTAACACGCCGAAAGATATATTTTACTCTTGATACATAAAGTGCTATATTTTTATGTGTAGCATTCACTTCAGTTTATGCAAAGGTTGGTTTTTACTGTATTAATTGGCTAAATCACACATACACCCCTAAATTATCAGTTTGTCTCCTTGACACACCTTAATCTTTATAACTGGACAAAGATACTTCCTAAAGTACTCACATTAGACAGTTATACCCCTTTCGTCAAAGAAATGTTGGATGTGTGTCTGAATCCTTTGATTTTTGTAGGGTTTAGATGTTTTGGTACTAAAATACCCTTGAATTCCGTCTTTAGAAATAAATCCTCTCTTTCTACAACTTCATGGATCCTCCGAAACCTTCAAACTTCTCTTCTCCATAACAAAGCCCTATATTCCAACACCTAAACCCAATAAATTCTTCACCCACGAAAACTTGGTTGCATTCTCGCCAAATCCATATTCTTAGTTATATTTAAAAATTTCACGATTATATGCCAATAAGGTCACACTCCTACGTGGAAGGATGAAACAATTTCCTTTTCCATGTATGTATAGTTACATGTTAGGTTCAAATCATATACTATTTGACACATGGTATCCACGCTTCCAAGTGTTCTCGCAAGCTACCAAAGTGGATGCAACAAAGGTGCCGATGGAGAGTAATCATGGTGGAACAGTTAGAATAAAAGGTGATCATGACAGAAAATTGTGGGACGATGAACTAGGGTTTAGAAAGGGTTGTGAGTGTGATGAGATACAGAGGAGGTCATCGAATCCATTCCCTGGTTAGAGAGTCATTAGCATATCTGGCAGTTGGGACTAAAAATAATGATTTGAAACCCCCTCTGCTGAAAGAGATGTGTATGTAGTTCGTGTATATATTGCTATAATTAGGTTGAGTATCCTAAAATAAGTCACGACGCTAAAAATCACTTTTAAAATTTGTCTTTATTTAATTTTCTTTTTTGCATTTTTTCGTTTTAAACTTTGGTTAGTAAAAGTTCTAAAAGTTGGTTCTTTAAAATAAAAAAAAGAAAAAAGAAGAAGGTGAAAGTCATAATATTTTATACTTTTCTGATTTCTCTTGTCAAGGAGAATCAATAAGTCATGAAAGTTTAACGCATAACTAAAAAACACAGTTTTTTTTTATAAAGACAAATTAAAAAATGACTTTTAACACCGTGACTTACTTTGGGAAACTCATCCTTAATATAAGATATGGGTTTCTATTTGTATTTCTATTTATATGTATGGATGCGTAGATAGGTAGAAGTTTTGTGAGAGAGAGAGAGAGAGAGAGAGAGAGAGAGAGAGAAAAGAGAAGAGACATTTGTTTGAATTGTAGGAGGGCTACATAGATATAGTTAAATAAAAGGTTCGGAGGGTATTAGGGTTTTTATGCAATTAACCCATTCTGTTAATTACTACCTTCATCCAAAAAGAATGTCCAAAAATACTATTCACACTTCTTATAATTTTTTTTTATATATTTTATGAGTTATTACGATTTGTATATTGCATATGAATCTATTTGATAGATATTACTCAATTTTATTAAACAAGAATAATCTACATCTGGAGACTCAAAGGCTCCAAATATCCAAAAAGGACGATAGGTCATTCAAAAATTCTCTCATAAAATATAAAAAAATTTAAAAATTTGGGGATGAATTATAAAATTTCTCCTTAATACGTTGCATTGAATCTCTAAAATAGAGATACAGACATGTATTAAAGATGCTTTTGTGGGACAAAAATGATAAATGTACAACAAGTAGCTCCAACGCACTTACATGATATCTGGAGCCCACCGACATTTCACATATTATGCGAGTGTGTTGGAGATTTATTGGAAACTTTTGTGGTATATGTATCATTCTTTTATTTTTATTTTTATCTGATATATGTATCATTCTTGTTCATGGGAAGCCTACATGTAAGCAATTTAAGCCAAATTTTCTTTTGAAGGGACTCTTTAGTTGTGTTTGGTTTGGGTTTTGAGTTTTGGTTTTTGTAATGATTAGAGGGAGAAATAGGGATAATAATTAAAAAGTAGGTATTAATGATTGGAGAGAGATAGAGAGAAAAATAAAAATAAAAATTAAAAATAGGGGTAATAATTAAATAATAATTGAGAAAACCGGTTCTTGAAAACTAAAGGGAACAAGGCCCAGATGTCCCCAGCCACCGTTTGGGAAGAACTGGGACCATTTTCAACCGGCCTCTCTTCACACCCTCACTCCGAAGAACGAGCCCATTTTCGTCTCTCCAGAGGTACGTACAAGTATTATCCTCCATTTTTTCTACGTTTATTTCCAAAGATTTTTAAATTTTCATAGTCCTGCAGCCGTGCTAAATGTATATATCTACGTTTTCCTTCCTCTAGATGCACAGTTCCTGTAACTTTTGAAGAATCTAAACACTTGCAATCATGGAGTAATTTTTATGTACTCATCCTCAAAATTCAAAACAAATTTCAAAATTTGGTTTCTCTTATTCGAGTTCGCAAAGGTATTCTCAAGTAATTACATCAATGGTTTTTGACAACCTTGCTCAAACCCTTAATCCTTCAGTAGGCCTTCCACTCGCTCGCGCTATCAATCCTCACTCACGCAAATTTTAGTAGTTTGGTATGTTTTTTGAAAATGATTTGACGCTTGCCCACATGCGTTATCTGACTTAACCTCACAACAATGGATTATGGCGGGAAAACTAAGGTTTGCTTTTCCTATATGAATTTGACTGGTTGATTTGGGTTTTTCTACTCGATTGTTTCCTCGGTTCTCCATTTTGGTGTCTAGCTTGAGTCTTCTGTTCCATTCTGATGTATTTCGTATGGCGTATCGGGAGTCGGAGATGTCTGTGATTGTTTGAAGGTTTGATGTTTTAGTAAGAAATTAAAGTTCTGAGGATGGTGTTGTTGCGGGTTTAAACCAGCAATCGATTGGCTGCAAAGAGTTCTCCTGCTTAAACTGTTGTAAATTCATCTTTCACTAGGGTTAAACACGTTTCACATAGTTTAGGAGACAAAAGTGAAAATAATCTTAATTATTTTTTATGTGCCGGAGGATGTTAAATCATCTGCTTCCTTTGATTCATAACTAAAATCTGAGTAAAAATTTCTTCAAGTTAAAACTCGCTTCATTCCTCCACTCAAACTGATAATAGATAGAGTTATACTCAAATAAAGGGAGACTCAAATTTTTACTCAATTTTTTGACGGATATATCCTCCCTTTCAAATTTGTAACTATGGCATGAATCAAGCTTTTATTTTATTTATACTTATGCTTAGATTTGAATTTATTTGCTGGAGTGGTTCATACCAAATGAAGTTCTACTCAAACTTTTATTTGAATTTTCAGTAAGGGATAGAGATGCTCGTGCTGTGCCAAATCTTGATCATTTATGTATTCCTAGTTCTGATACTCCTACTATGCGACAAATCAAGGAATTAGATGCTGAAAATCAGAAATTGCGTGATTCAATTTAGAATAGGGATAGAATCCTAAATCCAGGTGCGATTTCTGTTTTGCCTGATAACAGAGTTAAGTCCTGGAAGGAGGTTTTGGCTATGGTGATACTCAGTACTAACAAAGGTGGGGTGGAGTCGTATCGTGTTTGATAGTAATTGGTGGGGTTGTGTCTAAGGTTCCTGAAGATATGAAGAATGGTTTGATTATAGCTGTAACTATGGAAGATGTTAAAGGGGTTATGGGCTATTAAAGGGGACAAAACCCCCTGGTGCTCATGGTTTTTAATGCTCCTTTCTTTCAAAAAAATAAGGGACTTGGTTGGTTCTATTATACGTAGGCCTTTCATCCTTTTTGAGCGAGTTATATCTTGAGGGAATGGAACTCCACAACTTTGACCCTTGTCCCTATGATAGCAAACCCTCTTGTATAAGGATTATAGACCCACTGCTTGTTGCAACGTGCTCCATACATGTGCCTCTAAAATTTTAGCCAGTAGAAGGCACAATATTGTTCCCCGTATCATTAACAAGATCCAAAATGCTTTTGTTAGAGGAAGGACTAGGTTGATAATTAATGTCGATGCATGAGTAAGTTGGAGGATACCACAAAAGTGGGGGTTCTCCTAGGCGTGCTTAAAAATTGTTTCAATGAAAGCATACTACTCTGTTGGATTGTTTTTTGATTTGATACTATGAAGGTGATTAATTTTCCACATCAACATAAGATGGGTGAGCTAATGTGTGACTACTAATTTTTGTATGGTAAGTAATGGATACCTTGAGGATATTTCCCTGGAGCTATAGGTTTAAGGCCATCCGTAGTGGTGTAGTTAAATTTTGTAGTTATATGACACAAAAGTGTAAAAAATGGGTCTCATTTATGTGTTGTTAAGTTGTTGTTAGGTAGTTTATTCATTTGTGTTATAATAGTGTAGCTAGCATTTTGTTAAATTAAATGTTCCAACCAAAATTGGGTCCCATACCAAGATTGTCCAGCGGTTCATCAAATGAGTGCTCGTTCACTTTGTCTTCACATATGTCACTTCAAGAAACAGATCAAACGAATGAAGTGTTATATTTGCAGAGACAAGTTGCAACGGGTAGAAAATTTTGAAATCCGAAAACTTTTTCACTTTTTCACATGGTGGAGCCCACTTGACTCCACTCTTGGATGATTTGCTCAGGTTTTCCAGTTAACTTCTGCACTAGTTTTTTTCTAACTCTTACACATTTTAACTACCCCTTAACTACACTACTATGCACACAAAAACAGAAAATGTTAACTAACTGCCCTAACTACTGACTAATTTGTGCATTTAACTACACCACTAGAGATGGCCTAAGGTAGTGGTGTCCCATTTCCCCTACCTCTTTTCAATAGGGATGTTAGGTTTTTCTTCATTTGCTGCAGTATAACATGGAGTTGGACTTGTTCAAGTATCAACAGAAGTGTCAGGAATTGAGATTATCTACCTTATTTTTGCAGATGACCTTTTTATTCTCAGTAATGCTGATGCTGGCTCTGCCCATGTCATTAAGAAAACGCTTGGGTTTTTTTTTTTGACATCTTCTCTGGTTTTCCACCAAACAGGATTAAGACAGTGGTTTTTTGTGTTGGGTTGATGCAGATACCAAAAGGCTTTTGCTAGGCTTTTAAATATCCCTGAAGGGTCCTTGCCAGTTACATACCTTTGTGTCCCTTGGATTCCACAAGGTTTTCTGCAGTTGATTGTGCTGCCCGAAGGAAAAGATCTTGGGTAGAATTGCAGGGTGGTCAAATAAAGCTCTATCCTATGGGGGTAAACTCAACTTATCTTATCAATGTAGATCAGCATTCAACTTTACGGCTATTCTATTTTTTGGCTTTGGGAGAAAACTTTAAAAGGAGATTGATATAGTCTGGAGGGCATTTTTGTGGCCTGTTTATGAGCTAAAGAACCTTGGGACAAATGTTAGCTTCCATCATTTGTGTGCCCCTAAAAGGGGAGGGGTCTAGGTTTCAGGCTTTTGGAGGGCTGGAATAGAGCTTCAATCATGAGGCACCCTTGGGCTCTGAGTAGTAAGGCTGATTCCTTGTGGGTTGAGTGCATATCTACATAATTAAGGAACAAAGTCTTTGTGGCATGCCTATTCCAATTGCTTCTTCTTGGGTTACACGGAAGATGTTCAATCTCAGAAGATGTTGTCAGCCATTTATCAATGATATTATGGGCAACAGCAGGATCCTTTCCATTGCGTGGATAATTGGCACCCTGGGCCCCTTGGCTGATAAGTTTGGTGATAATGTTGGTTATAATTTGGGTTTATTTATGCTAGCAAGGGTTGACTCAATTATCGGAAATGAGGGGTTGAGATGGTCTAGGGCTAGAAATGGTATCACTAAGGAAAATGTGGGAAACACCCCTCGGAGTTCCTTAGGGTGGAGTGGATTCCAGCAAATACTGCGGTTTTCACAATTAAACCAGCTTGGGAAGCTATTAGAGTATCTCTCAGGTGCGGGATTGGCACACTCTGATCTTGTTTAGGCACTCCACTATGGAAGTTCAGTCCAGGCTTGCTGTTTGGGGCAGATTGGGTACACGGAAAGGCTAACAAAATGGGCGCTGAGAACTTTGGAATTGGCTTTCAAATTCAGAAACAATAAAGAGCGTCTGGGATTGCTGTTATAAACTATCTCTGACAGTCACAATTTACTCAGTTTGGGGTGAAACAAACTCAAGGATTTGTGAGAAACAAGGGATGGGGGCTAAACCTCTAGTATAGCAGCTAGTTGTGCAGATAGGGGCAAAGCTGTTTTCTCGAAGATCTGTTCAAAGGGTTTTGTTAAATAAGGTTCCGTGTGATGCTTGGATTCTACCTCAAAGAGTGCGAATACTAAGTAGCAGTTCTTTTGGTTGGAGTTCTTTTTTTAACGCAGTAGGTACCTTTGTTTGGATGTGCTGGGTTTGTTTTGGTGGTTGGTCTTTGTAGCTGTTGCGTCAGGTAGTTGGATGTTTAGGCAGGATCTCTCCTAAGGAGTTCCGTGTGTCCGTAGCCAAGGGCCTTTTTTTTTATTATTCCTGGATGTTTTCCTTGTGGTTCAGTGCTTCTATTCTTCAAATGAATTATTCACCACAAAAAGAAGAGGAAAAGAGAATTAGTAAACTGAGCATTATTTTCATTACGTATAGCCCTTTTGAATTGGAAAAGTATTGTTTAAGATAGTTCACTGGGCATGTCTTACATTAGAGTATTTCTGATGTACTCAGAAAGTAGTTATAAATCAGAAGCTCTTAGGCAATTCCTCTTCTTTTCCACAGAAATCTTGATTGAAGTTTTCTTCTGTGCATTTTTATTTTTTCCATTAAGTTTGTAGAATTAAGTAGCATTTCTCTGGTTTACTATTCGTAGCTTCTCTTTGGATAAAAAAAGAAAGGTTTGTCTTCAAGATAAGAAAGTGCGTTCCTTAGGAAAAGAGATGGAAATTATTATCTTTACGCACCATAAAACCAAGAAGAGGGAAATAATTTGAAGAGTTCAATTCCCAAACTCTATGTTCCAAGAAATCTGTCAGTAGATCTTCCAGTGTTTGCAAAATGAACCAACCAAAAATAAATGCATCAGCACTCAGCAGCAACAAAACATTGTGGTATCCTAATCCTTTTGTCTTCGGTGAACGACGTAATGCAACTAAATCTGTATGATATGGCCTCATTATGTCGTCCTTCCTGTTTGCTTATTAAAGTCCCCCCTTGCTATCCCCTTCCAATGTATTCACCTCTTGTGCTCTGCAGCCTACACTTGATGCAATATCCTTTCTTGTTGATATTATTGTGATCTAATAAATGTTACCTTCGTTCTCGCTAAAATTACTTTCTTGGCAGGTTCCTCCGAAGTTATACATGAAACTGAAACGAGGAGGCAATTTTGTGCTTGTGGTCAGTCATCTTTGACCATATCTTGCATATGTTTCCAACGTTAGTAGCAGGATCCTTCTAAAATGAGTGCGCTCCCTAGACGGGAACACGCTCCCATCTAGGTGGGAACTCGCTCCTAAATAGGATGGAGCTTCCACACCAATCTTGAAGACGAAATTCTCACTTCTCTTTCCAAATATATGCGAAGAAGAAGAAAGAGAAAAAAGAAGGAAGAGAGATTTAGGATTCTCTCTTTCTCGTCTTGTATTCTACTAATTATTTACGTGTTTAGTCTATATATTTGGCATGAAAAATCTATTGAGATGTCATTTCTCACTCATGTTTACAAATATGTATAAATTTATGCATATACATATTTATTCATTAGATATTACCTCGCCGCTCCCAACCTAGGGAGCTTCTACATAGCTCCTCGGCCCCGGCCCCGCTCCGTGCAAAGTTTCCAACTGCATTTTACTGTCTCTTTTTCTGTGGAAAACTTGACTGCTGTGGTTTAAGGTTGGCTGTTTTACGTTGATTATAAGAGATGCGTGGGGCATGATGCTGTAAAATTATTCTGATTGCAACCATTTGAAAAACAGTTAAGAATGTGCAGTCTTTTTTTATCTTCGAATATGTGCTACCTTTATTATCTTGTGCAGATTATAAAATGCAATGTGCTCTTTATAATGTTACCGGTACTAATGTAGTTCAAGAAGGGACACGGGGTGGTTATGTTGCATGGTAGAAGTGGACTATTGGAAAACTTTCTGTAAGAGAGACAATGAGAGTCAAAATTTTGCACGGTAGAAAGTAAAGATTTGATGCAAATGTGTTTTGTTCCATCATTTAAATCTCATTGTACTGTTTTCTCTTCTTCAAAAAACTTCTTCTTTCCATGAAAGATAAAACAAGGGTAATTTTTGCTTATCTTATCAGAAAGTACAGTTCAGCTCATGTTAGACAGGTAAAATGATTATCAACAAATTAGGCTACTAGAATGGACTTCAACGTGATTGGAAGATTCTAATAGTTCTTCATCAATTAAAAGTACTCAAATGAATATGCCATGGGACGTCTAAACACATTGCCCCTTTAGAGGCATAGTAGATGAACAATGAATTATCCTAGTTTGCCAAGGGGAGCGTTAAAGGGAAATGTGGAATGTAGTCTCGAAATTTTATGGAAGATGGAGGCGCTAGGGGATACAAGACCCTAATAGAATGTTTAAGAACATTCAGTTGGAAATATTAAGTGTTAGCATACATAAACATATTTCGAGATTAGATACGTGAGCAAGAGAAAAGTGTAGAAATTATGAGAACTGATTCTCTAGGGACTTTCCCCTGTACTCTTTAAGGGTTGCCAACAAGTTTTTTTATTATGTTACTGCTCAGGTGAGAAACATCTCTGGAACTTTTCTTAAAAGTTTGCTAAAAAATTTCGTTACACGTCATCTCCTTTCTACAAAACAAATTTCCTCATGAGACGGCTTTCTCCTCTAAGTGACTTTCTTGTTAACTATACGATATACATCCACAGTCCCATGTTATTATCATATAATCAGGGACGGAGCCACGATTAACTGGCAGGGGGGGTCAACACCTAGAATAGATGTAGTGTTTTTTTATAAATGAGAATTTAGTGACTACATCAAAATGCTAAACAAAAAGTAGATATCTATTCATTACACATATATATGAAACTTAGGAAACAAAAACTAACCTCTATTATAATTAACTTTGAATTGTTAATGCAAGACTCAATCATGATTTTCTAAGCTTAGAAGTTAGCAATATAAAATTTGAGAAATAAAATTAGAAAAAAAGTTACAGTCTAACCTGTCATTTTGATTTTTCTCGTAGTAAAAAAGTCTGTTTTATTTTTGTATGGGAGAGAGAAAATAAGGTTGGGAAGGGTAGGGGCAAAACTTATTTTATGAGATCCTTAGGGGCAAGTGACTATTAAATGTGGGGTCAAAACTATAAAAAAAAACAACAATTATTATACATAAGCTTTGTGTATTTTCCAACTCAGTTCGGTGGGGTCAATTGAACCCACTAGCTCAATGCTCCCTCTGCCGTTAAATACAATAAGCTTCATATTATATGGTCTTTGCTGTAAACTATTGCATCATGCTGACAAGGTACAAACTGAAAAGGCATTTTTAACCATATATTAACGGAAGGTACCCATAAACATGAGAAGATTTGATCTCTTTCATCAACTGCAAATGTAGACTGTGAAATGACTCAGTTGAGGCAGGTGCAATTTGGGATTGTAGCTGATTTGTTCCTGAGGTTAATATACTTTCTGTCTTTTTTCTAATAGGCCTCACAGGCTCACATCCTTTTGTATTGCACATCTTTCCATGGCTTTGTTTCCAACGATTCAATTGTCACAGGAAATACTTCATGCAGGATTAGATATTACAAAATGGACCTTTTGTAATATAAAGAACTCTGCAGTTACAGGTTGAGTGCGAAATTAGAAAATTAAGTACATAATCATGGAATAGTTTTTATAATCGTCTGTTTCATTGAATAGTCTTATTTTGTAGTCACTGAAGACAGTTTGGACTTTTTTTTGGACCATTTACTTTATATTACTGAATACTGTTCTTACTCTGTTTATCACTGGAAAATGCATGTCATGGTTCGAGAGCCAAATAAACCTGCTAATTGTTTGGTAAATTGTTTTCTGTTAAACGTCTCTGATTCTTGTTGAAACCATCTAATTAGATTATGTAATGTAATTCCAAGTGGTTTCAATTTAGTGCTTATTGGTTCTACCCTATATCCATCCACCCAGTAGTTATTTGAAAGACTTGGTAGGCTGAGTTTCCACTAAGGTATTTTTGGTATTCTTGGACTACAAGTTGTCAAATCAGTCATTCTCCTCACATATATGAATTGATTTGATAACTTGTAGTCCAAGAATACCGAAAATACCAAAAATAACGTAGTGGAAACTCGCCCTAAGGAGGCCACCACAAGGATTTGTGCGCTTGAGTGCAACCTTTTATGTATTCACTTTTTAATTGTCAATGAAAAGGGAAAAGGTGATCTGCATGTTATTTGGTGCTTGAAAAGATAACCAAATTACCAAAGTTGGTCTGTTACCAATCAGTAATTCCAATTTACTTTGATGGTTGCTTTATGTATTGCAATTTCTGTTGTGTTACGCATTAAGGGGGAAATGAGGGGTGGGGCCAGGTCCTATTTACCAGCTCTACCAGAAGATAGGGTCATTTTTGGCTCCATTTCAGTGCCAGAAAGCCCAACGGAAAACCTTTCACTGTGCGCCGCATGATTCTTTCGCGGGGATGTGAAACTGTTGTGAATCTCCAGTTTTTTCGAAGTAGGGATGTGAAACTTCGTAGGCTAATCTCTTTTGTTTCGGCTGGTAGCTAAAAAAAGTCCTATTTTCCCTTCAGTTATTCATTCATAGAACTCTTATGCTGCTTCAGTGACCTGCCTATGATTACTGAGGTTTTGTGATTCTAAAGTGGCTGCCATTCTCTATTAGCGATGCTATTAGCCTCATTGTGGGTGTTGAATAGCTTGAAGTATATTGTTCGGTCCATTTCTTAAGTGCTTAAGCTTTTGGATTATTGGTTACTTAATATGGTACCAGAGCTCAGGTTAGGAGAGTTCTTGGGTTCAAGTGTAGTCATTTGCATTTGTTTCCTGTTTGCATTCTCCTCCTTGCCTTCAATTATGTTTCACTCTATTTATAAAATTTTCGATCACCACGTGCAAGACCTTCTTGCACGTATAATGTTGAATAACTTGATATACATTATTGGGTCTATTTCTTAACAACTTAGGGTTTTGGGGTAATTAGTAACTTAACAGTTGGGACTCCAAACATTTGCATTTTGTTAGATATTGTTCTGGGAGGTGAAGTATAGTTTCCATCAAGAAGTTCTAATAGATTTTCATTTCCGTAAAAGGGCATCCATGGTTCCTTTTACAACAATCATGTTCGTACACCAACATATTTGGGAGATAGACTTTTGATTCAATATTTTTTGTGGCTGCAGAATAGTATTAATCACAAAAAGAATAAACAAGGCAAAAGAAAAAGGAAAAATCTCGGTTTAAGATTAAGCCTTCACATCATCATTACTTATTTTTTTGATCGGCATCTTCACTTCAGTACTTTCCTGCTGAATCAGATCCATTATAGGAAAAAGTATGATAAGTCTTAAGTCACTTTGACTCTGGGATAACCATCGTCGAAGCACTACGGTATTATTTCTAGTATTATGCAAAGCTAGTGTTGAAGTGCTTTTTCTCATGGATTGACTGAAATTTGCATATTTTTATTTTGAGAAGCACAATTATTTTAGAAATATTGATCTAATCTTACGGAGATTGATGCTTTTTTGCAGCCAATAAAATGTTATCATAACCTACTGGAAATGATCTTAACCACAGGCTCAGTGGGCTAGTCAGTGCCCCATTGAATGGATGCTCCATGTGAGTACTATGAAACAAAATCCAACTTTTTAGTACATGTTTATTTGATTGTACTCACATTTTGCTATCCCTCTCAGCTTCCATTCATTTTGTGCTCCAGTGATTGAATGGACATCTTTCAATCTTCTTTTGTGCTTTGTTTTCTACTTTGTAATTTGTACTACTATGATTGGGATCTTCTATAGCATATCGTGTAAACTAGATGTATTATTTATGCCCACTTCGCCTTGAGCTGTGATATGTTGACTCAGCTGATCTACTGAGGAGTATGTCAAATTCAGAGTCCATTTGTCACATTGTCTTCTCTATGACCTCTTCTGTAAATAAGCTTTTTCTGGCTATTTGGTGGTTTAATAAATTTGTTATATCATGCATGATAATAATTTGATTCGCTGAATCCGTGACCTGGGAAGGCTAATTCACAAGCGAATTACGTGTTGCAATTGGACCGTGCTATATCTCTGTTTCAAAACAGAGCAAGGCTTTCCTAAATACTAGAATGTCATAACTAAAAGTCTAGGGAGTGGAGTTTTAGCTTGAAAAATATTGTAAAACTGGTTGTTCAGCTCATAGAAATGTGTTTTGTGTGAAATGTTGAAGAATTATATGTTGTTTTATTTGATGTTAATCGTTTGAAAGAAGTGCATTCTGATTTTGTGATATGCATAAGCTTACCACGATTTAGCGCATGTGGCGTCCCATGTTTCTGTTACCATACCTCGCACGGGAAGGATCCGAGGTCCAAGTAACATACGTCTGAATGTTGCTTTTCATGTTATTTGTCAGGTTGCTGGATTCTGGGTATGCACCATAATCTCATGGAAAGTTAATAGGAAATAATGCAAGCTACAATACTAAGGTATGCACAATTATACCACTCCAGTACTACATCTTTTCTAGGTGCTAAACTGGGTTGTGATCATCTCCCCCCAAGTGATGACCGAATTCGTACCTTTTGAGGGACAGAGTTCAAGCCCATCACCTATTTCACACAATTATGGAGAAAGAAAAATAAGATTTAACTAATTGCCCGGTAATTACGTATCAAACCTTCCGGTTCAAGTGGTGCAATGCTCACAATTGTTTCTTGCACTGCCGGCGGTGCAGACGAGCTAGCCGCTACCGCCTGGCCACAGCCGACGATCTTCTGGCACGTCTCGATTAGGCAGTGCCGGCAGGTAGGGCAGGAAGAGTGAGAATTGAGCCATTTATCGATGCACCGGGCGTGGAACCCGTGGTTACACTTAGGCAGGACCCTGACTCGCTCCCCAGGTGTGAATTCTGATAAGCAAATCACGCACTCGGTGTCCAACCCTGGTAGTTTCATCCCTGTTGAGTAGTTCACCATTGGAAAAGTCTTCAAGGCCTTTTTCTTGATCCCGGTGTTGGCGAGCCGGGCCGAGGGGTTGTCGCCTGGTTCCGAGGTGACTAAACTGGAGCACCTTAGAGCACACCTAATGATGGAATTCAACCCTAGCGAGCATATTAGGGCACACAAGAGGACCGAAAGGACCATGACGACATTCGCGTCGAAACTGTTGTCTCCAGCTGCGTAGGGTTCCGACGGGTTGTGGCTGTTCTCGGCAGCTGGCGGAGTTGCCGAGGACGGAGATAGGTAGAGAGGGGTGTTTAGGAGCAATCTTCTCGAGTAAAATTGTGTAAGGCAGTCTTGGAGGAGCTGAGTAGTAGTAGAGGAGGAAGTAGAAGCATACATGATGGTTAAAGTGGTTGGTTACTTGGTTTGAGTATTTGGTCTAAGTTGATACCATTTTTTGGAGTTGGTTGGACAGGGGGATATATATAGAGGGGGGAAAGTGAAAAAAGGTTGATTTTTAGTTTTTGAGGTATTATTAAAACTGATCAAAATATTTTTAGAGTATTCTGAAGGTCTAAAGCAATCTCTGGGTTTTTAAATATCTCAATTCTGCCACCATTTGGATCCTCCACTATAAATTCTTTTGGAGTTTTAATGGACTTTCTAATCAAATTGGGCCCATCCACTTTCTGGGCAGCAGCCATTGACACGTGGCATTATCATTTGACGTCATATCCTTCACAATGCCACATCGGGTCCCTCCAGGCAGGAAGGGACTGTGAAGCTTCCTGAAGTCCCCAAAGGCTGTGTCCGAAATTATTGGATGTATGCGAGTTTCACCAATTGCATAATATAAGCATATATATTTGCTCAGCAAGAAAAACCAAAAATATTTGCTCAACAAACAAAACCAATTTTTTTTTTTTCCAGCCATTTTCTTTTTTTAATCTTCATAAGAAAATACAAAGATTAAAAGGAGCAAGGGCACACCGGCATAAAGCCATCCGAGACCTAAAGAAGTCGGAAGGTAAGAAGCTAACCGAAACAACAAAACCAAAATGCACCCTATCACTAACACCCAAGACACCTATCGACCCTAAAAACAACCACAAAAACCAAAAACGGATCACCAAAAGGCACACCACCAACAAAACAAAACACCACAACCTAAAACTACAAAGAAAGTGGTGCTCCTTCCTCCAAAACAGAGAAAGCATGATCTTCTTTTTCCTCGAAATGACATCTCTCCCTATCAACAATTTGTTCCTCTTGCATTTCAACAAACTTCCTTAAGTTATAACTTTTCCCCCCTCTAACCTGAAGACCCAACCGAGGACCCACATCTATCGTCTTACGAGCTTCCTTGAATAATATAGAGTTCCTGTTCTAAATGTCATGAGATGACAGAAAATATGAAGAAAGCTCCAAATCTTTGTGTCTCAATTTATCAACCTTGACTCCAAGCTTGGTAAGAATTTTCTTCTTTCGGATTTCCCTTTTTGTTCTATTCAATCTCCTTTCCAATTTCTGAATAGCTTTATTAAAAGAACTCTTTTCCGAATTGCTAAACCCTTCTTGACTTTCAATACCTAAAAGTTGAGAAATGACTTCCATGGGGACCGTCTCCCCAAAGTCCTTAATACCATTGCCAACCCATTAAGGTTTTGACTTTCTTCCGACCTTTGTCAACAATTCCTCATTTCCAATGCTGTCAGTACGAAGATCGACACCCAATTTATGCACCTGAGGGATAGGACTTGTAATAGATTGGCTCTCATTGTCTCACTCTATCACTATGGCCCGATTCATCGTGATGAATATCCACAGATTCCAAAGCATCTTCAGCCTCATTTAATTCAGAATTCTTACAGCTGAAGTAATCTCTTCCTTTGCATTTATGTTCACAAGCAGCCCTCATCAAGTTATTAACCACAACTTGCTCTTCCACTACCTGATCGGATACACCTTACCATTAGCCTCTAAATTGATCTCTTGGTTGATAAAACCGAAGGACTTGGTAGAGATTTGCACTTTTCCAGAAGAGAAAGATAGCTTTTTTGAAGTTGCTTCATTAAGAGTAATCGGTTCTCCCCAAATTCTGCCAATGTTAAGAAAGTATCTAGATTCCACAAATGCCAAGGCACCTTATAGCAGTTAATCCAATATTACGAGAAGCTTCAACAGCCAAATCAGGATTCCATTGTCTAAAATCCTCAAAAGAAATTCCCCCAACCAATTGATTTTAGTGCGCTCAATCCTAGACTTCATATCCAAAATGGAGGGAAAAGTAAGCACCACATATTTACCTCCCATTGATCGTATAAGAATATCAAATACACCCTCGCTAATGACACAGTCTCTGATAGACTCAATAGATCTAGAGGAAGGTAACTTAGCAATGATGCTACGAGAAAGCCATTCATCATTGTTAGCAATGGATTCATCCTAGGTTTTAATAGAAATCCTCAAAGAAGGCTTTAGTAGTGTTTTTTTTTTTATTTTTAAATTATTTATTCTTCATATCGGCAAAGGCTCAAGTAGTGTTGCAACACATACACGAAAAAATTGAGAATAGGAACCTTTTTTCGGACTTGGCAAGATAGTGTTGGAGATACTATCAATGTTACTAGTTTTCTCTCATCCTAAAAGAGTGAGAATTCTTCAGATCTCTTGGAACAATAACTCAGTACATTGTGGTATTTCAGGAGCAATAACATTAGGACCCGGAAACCCTGTAGCGCACTTAAAGCGCTGCACCATGCAGCGTAACATCTCAGCCTTGCAAAAGTGTTTTCAACAGTAGGGATTTAAATAAAACTCTTCCATGGAAAAGTCTCCTCTCCCATGAATTTAAAAAAAAAAAATCCGGACTGTCGAAAATACTTTTGAAGGGTTCAGATATACGCTGCATAGTGCAGTGCTTTAAGTGCGTTATAGGGTGCCCGCTTCCATAACGTTACTAGTTATGCTCCGAGTGTATTGCGTTTATTTTTTCTTGAATCGTATGTACCATCTAGTGTTTATTTTTTTATGCTTATATAGTACTTTCATGTCTACCTCTCCCAATTCTCGTGCTAAATGACAGCAATTAAAAAACCAATGACAAGTAATTAGAAACATTATCACAAATTAGAAGCAACTTGTCCCCCTTGCACAACTCCTTTTCCACCTTTTTATTTTTTATTTTTTATTTTTTATTGTTTGTTTGTTGCTCAATGAAATACCGTTGGCTCAAAGCCCTTTTAGTAATCTAATTGAAATCTAACACTGTCAAGTGGATTAGCTTATTTACGTAACATTATCCATAAGATCTTCATATATTCCTTGGTAATTTTAAAAAGCAAGTGGTGGTTGAGAGAATCCTTTAAAAAATAAATATATGCATTTGTATCTATCCAAACAATTTGTACTACTCGCAAGGTACTTTCCTACTCTACATATATACTATAGAAATTTCCGCCCGAGGTGGTAGTTTGGTGGTCAGTGCGTTACTCCCGCAGGGTTTGCATCCCGAGAGGTCACAAGTTCGAGTCATGTTATCAACGCCCCTCGACCCTGCCCCTCTAGTTTCCAGCCTATTGGCCGCTTGCCTCAGGTTGGACGTTCGTTGCTTCCTTTGTGGATCTGCCGCGGTTCTAGGTTTTTATGATCACGCTCACTACACTTTTTTAGCGCGGAAAAAAAAAGTGCTCCGATACATAGTATATCTTTTGGGGATATTTCTTTTCTCCTTTGCTTTAAGTGCTGTCAGGATAATATACAGGAATCGAAGATGGGGATGGGCTTAAGGTGGAAGATTTGAACTGGTACTTTAAATGTGGCAGAAATTATTTATTTATTTGTGGTTAATGAAAGTGTCTAGGGTTCATCCGACAAGTAATTACATGTCCAAATCGTTAAGAAAATATCTGGAGAAGTGAAGAATCAAATTATTATTATTTTTTTGATAAGGAAGAATCAAATTACTTACCCTCCTAAAATTTCAGTCCACTACGGAAAGTCATGCACTTTTTGAATAAGAACTAATTTTTCTCTCTATTAGTTTTTAAATTTCTTTGAAACAAACTAAAGATATCAATTAATTCCTGAAATTGATTACGAATTTTCGTGGTGGACTAAAATTTGGGAGTAATTGCACCAAATACTACCGTTCGTTTTTTAGTGGTTAAAGTTTTGGAGGGGATGAGGGGAATATAATACGAGGGAGATAAGAGATGGATATGGTAGAATACGAGGGAGATTACTTTATTAGAGTGATTAAAATTTAATCGGTTTGTTCATGTGACAATATGATTTTTCCACTCACATATAGCAGGTAATTACACGTCCAAATCGTTAAGGTAATATATGGAGAAGTGAGAAGTGAAGAATCAAATCATTACTATTATTTTTTGATCAGGAAGAATCAAATTATTAACCCTCCTAAAATTTCAATCCACTATAGAAAGTCATGCATTTTTTAATAAGAACTTAATATTTCTATGTCTAGTTTTTAAATTTCTTGCAACAAATTAAAGATCTCAATTAATTTTTGAAATTGATTACAAGCTTTTGTGGTAGACTAAAATTTGGGAGGGGGAAGTAATTGCACCCAAGGTTTTGAAATCGGGATACATATTATGTATCGTTTTTCTTGTTTTATAAATCGTATCGGGATGTGTCACGTATTGTAAGATACGTTACCCATAATTAATATACATTAACAAGTATTTATACCTAATAACACAAAAAAACTAAGTTTTTAAGTTGCAAAATTTCAAGTCTCTCGACTAGGATTTATCATATTGAGGTTTCCTGTACCTTAGTCAAAGACAGAAAAGAGAATCTCTAATAACATTCTCCAAAAACACGATCGAACTATGGTTTTCTTCTATTCAAGCTCTACATTGACGTTGGATGTCTTTCAAATGGTTTGAATGTCACTCAAACGACTTAGGTTACTGTGTTTGAGATGGACAGAGGGGGGGGGGGGGGGGGGCGCTGCGCTGCGCAGCGTGCTGTGCGGTGATTTTCTGCGTCGCGCCAACATTGTTTTGGCGATCAGAGACGTCCACCGCGTAGAGCTCGTCGAGTACTAAAACTCTACCAAAAATCAACTCGATTGGATATCGTTATATTCATCGGAACACATATAACTTGAAAAAAATCGGAACACATAAATTGAAATAGTGGATGAAAACCATTAAACTCATTTTTTTCAAGTTAATTGTGTTCCGATGAGACACTTAACGACATCAGATCGACTTGATTTTTGGTAGAGTTGTAGTACTCCACGAGCTCTACGCAGTGGATGTCTCCGATTGCCGGAACGACACCGGCGCGGCGTCGAAAATCTCTGCACATCACACTGCGCAGCCTTGTGCTGCGCAGCACACCCCTCTGTCCGTTTGAGATTCCACTTCTTACAATATTATGTTTGAATTTCTTCTATTAAGAAATTGTAGGATATGTATTGAATCGGGATATGCACACACACACACAACAAATATCCAATAAGGGTTCCCTTAAATTCTACAGTGCGAGATTTTTTGTTCGGGATCGAATTTCGACGATCCAAACCGTTAGATGTGTTTAAAACGTGTTTTTAAGGTCCAAAGCGAGGATTCGTCAAAAAAAAAAAAAAAAAAAAAACCCGGAAGGGCTTGACCCGAGCCGTTTTCGATAAAATGTATATATGTACATTTTTATCAAAAACTGCTCGGATCAAGCCCTTCCAGGTATTTTTTTTTCCGACGAATCCTCGCGTTGGACCTTAAAGACACATTTTAAACACATCTAACGGTTCGGATTGTTGAAATTCGATCTTGAATGAAAAATCCCGCACCGTAGCTTATATAAGGGAGCCCTTACTAGAAATGCCTCCTATATATATCGTAGGATACGCCTTCGTATCATAGGATTTCTATACAAAAAGGATACGAGATGTGATACGTATTGTTTTCCTAAGGAGACGATACAAATAGTAAGATACGTATCCTGTATCGTAGGATTTTAACAACAATGAGTGCACCAAATACAACAGTTCATTTGTTAGAGGTTAAAAGTTTTGGAGGGGATGATGGGAATATAATACGAGGGAGATAAGAGGTCGATATGGTAGAAGGTGAAATTACTTTTGGTACTGTTTGATAAAGCTGAAAATTGAAAATTAAGTACTGAAAACTGAATGTTGAATTTGTTAAGCTGATAAACTATTTGATATGCACTGAATTTTAAGCATTGGAAAATAAGTTGTTTGATGTGTCCAAGGAACTGAAGTATTAAATTCACTAATTTTCCTACTTTGCTTTTTATACATCCATATTGGAATGCAAAAATCAAATCAATAAATGAAAGAAAAAAACGTATAGTTATTCAAATAAAAAATACACAATATTGACAATATGGCTCGAGGATGGAGTTGTTGTTAATGGTCATAATCTATTTGCGATAATGGTGATTATGGCGATTATGGCTCGAAGATAGAGTTGTGGAGTGGGGGTGGGGGTGGGGGGGATGGTGGTGGTTGTTGTGGAGTGGTGGCATCTGGTGGTTGGAGTAGTGAAATGGTGGTGGCGGTGGATGAGAGAGGTGATGGTGAGAGTAGTTGTGATGGAGAAGTGATGATGTTGGTGGTCTAGTGGTAGCAGTGGTGGTGGTTATTGTTATGGGAGTGGGGTGGTGGTAGTGGTGGTGGGAGTGGCGAAGTGGTGGTGGGAGTTGTGGTGTGGTAGTGGTGGTAGTATAGGCGGCGAAAGAGTGTTTGTGGTATTGGTGGAGTGGTGATGGAAGTGGCAGAGTAGTGGTGGTATCTAAGTATTGGTGGTAGTGGCGGTGGTGGTAGTGGTGGCATCGTGGTGGTGGTGTAGTGGCGGCAATGGTGGTTGTAGTGGGTAGTGGTGGTAGTGGCAGGATGGTGGCAGCAACGTCATGGTGGTGGTGGGAGTGGTGAAGTGTTGGTGGCGCGATTGGTGGCAGAGTGGCAGAGTGTTTGTGGGATGGTGGTGGTGGTGGAGGCGGTAGGAGAGTATTTGTAGTAGTGGTGATGGTAGTAGAGTAATGGTAGTGTCTGTTGTATTAGTGGCAGTGGCAGTGGTAGTGGTGGTGGTGGAGATCGTGGTGATAGTAGAGTTGTGAATATGGTGGTGGTGGTAAAGTGGCGGAGGTGGTGATAACAATTATAGTAGTGGTTGTGTCAAGCGTAGTGTTGGAGGAGAGAAATGTTGAATAAAATCACACACAAATTCAGTCAAAATTAAGTAGCACGAAGCTACTTAAATTTTTATCAACTTTTAAGCTTCCATTTTAAGAGGAGTAATGAAAAATGTAGTTATCAAACCTAGTTAATCACTTAAGTATTACTTAATTCATTCAATTTTAAATGCTGAATCTTTGTTATCAAACAAGGCCTGTAGTAGGTGTTCAAAAAAAAAAAAAAACAAGGCCTGTAGTACGATTAAAAGCTAATTGGTTTGTTTGGTTTTTATAAAAGAAGAGAGGTGTGCATGCTTGGTTTGTTTTTGTTGGTATACGGGTGTGGATAATGTGGAATGATGTCACATTCCTATTTTGCTCATACTCGATGGTTGTTAAGCCCCACATTGCCACTACTTGAATTCTACGTTTATATAAGGTGTAAACATTGCCCCCTATTCATTTTGTTATTATTTTTGTAGTGATGACATTTTTATCAATATGGGAAGTTTGTATGTCGACATCCTCACACCATTCACTGATTTGCAATACTTCGATTTTGTAAGCACGTGTGTTTATTTATTTATTTTTTAATAATGAAACCAAACATATTTATTGTTTCAAAATGGCCTAAATTACCATTATTTTACTATTCATTCACTACCAATAAATAGACACACATGCGCTAGGGGTATCCTCAAAGGGTTTTTGGTAATCCTGCGACCGGATATAATTTGGACAGGTCTAGGGATACACCGAATATTCTTACACCCGAATTTCTATATCCGCCAATTTCATATTTTGGGTCTCTATAGCCCCTCTCAAACAAGCCGGATATAATTTGGACAGGTCTAGGGATATTCAAAGCTTATATATTCATCTTCAGCGGCATTATTTTATCCGGGGCGGAACAAAACACTCAAACACCGAATATTCTTACACCCGAATTTCTATATCCGCCAATTTCATATTCCGGGTCTCTATAGCCCCTCTCAAACAAGCCGGATATAATTTGGACAGGTCTAGGCATATTCAAAGCTTATATATTCATCTCCGGCGGCATTATTTTACCTGGGGCGAAACAAAACACACAAACACCGAACACAGCCACTGTAATTTACAATCATGTAGTTGGTGCTATCTTCTTCTTTGTGGGCTGGGCTGGACTACACTAGCTGAAACTAGTTGCTCCCGGGGGACCCACATGGCCCCATTGAGAGAGTCATCTGAAAAGGGTGGGATTAATTATTTAATTAACGAATGAAATGCACGTGCTTGTTTATTAGTGGAACTGCTAACTCCTGTGGGTCAATAAAATAGAAATACGAAAAAGCATATAGCAAAGGGTACTTTGATGGCTGTAAGTTGTAACGAGGAGCCAATTATCTCCAAATTACAAATTGGAGCGCACCTTAAGTGCATTTAATTGGTAGATAACCTATTTGTTGGTCCTCTGTAAAGCTAAAAATAATTGAGCATAGACGAGTAGTAGAGTGTTCAAGTTCAATTCAATTACTGTTTAAGGAAACGGAAAATGAAACTTCAGGCTTAGTTTACATGCATCTCGTCCAAAAGAGAGGAAAGAAACTCATCGGTTTGACAGTATAATAGAGAAAAGTAAAGAATGCTCATGTTGCTAACGAGCTTCATTGTTGTCTGTGAGCTTGGCCCGAATATTTTATGGGCCTAAAAATTTAGGTTGAGATTGTGTTTCAAACAAATAAATTGAGTTGAAACGAGAACGCAAGCCGAGCTCGGGTTGGTACTGGAAAGTTTAGTTTGTTTAAAAGCCTAGTAGGAGGGTGTTGAAAGGTGGTTGTTTCAGTATTCTAGGCTTTCTAGCTCACAAGTATTCAAGATTGCATCAAACGGTCAGACTCAGACTAAAAAATAATACCATAGCAACGGTAATACCCAAGGTTCCAAACTCATTCATCGTACCATGGCACCAGTATGACTCGAACTCGGACATCATGCTCGATAATTGAACATCTCAATCGTAAGACTAACCTGTTCCTTTCAATAAGTCTACTTTTACACCCTCTCGCTTGCACCCCATTGTGTGGGACGTACTTTGGGGTCTCACATGAATGATCGAAGCCGCTCGATTTGTTTAGAATTGATGTGCTAGGCCACGGATTTAGAGAAAACAAAACAAGCAGCGAAAATCAAGGACACAAGATTTATGTGGTTCCCCCACAAACACGAAGCTCTAGAGGTACGTCCACGGATGAAGAACAAGAGAGGATTCACTATGAACGGGGAGAAATACACCGAGCTAGCTGTACACGTAACTCTCAGTTGAAGGACCCAATAGATATCTAGGGACAAATCTCTGAGGAGCTACCTACAGTGCATCAAATATTTCAAGAACACAAAAGAGACACACAAAACCCTAATATCCAATCCCATGTATTAAAGACTATCAATAGAACAACCAAGAAACCCTAACACACTACGGAGAATCCTTGGGGGCTCCTATTTATAAGAAAGTATAGAAAATAAGGTTAAAACCCTAAAAAACGCGCAACCACGCGTATTCTGTACCGAAGTTGGTCAAAACCGCCCGGGCGGGTTTGAGTTTGATTCCCGCCCGGGCGGGATTTCCAGAAATTCACCCAAAGACTAAATCTGCCAAACCCGCCCGGGCAGTTTTTCTAGAAACACATCATTTATTGGAAAATATAAAGATATATATACAATTGGGTGACTCAACACTTACAAGGCTTAACCTTTTAAGTAGATATGAGTCATTTAATGTATAATGTATATTGAGCCCAACGAATGTGGTGGACTCTGTGGATACTCCCCAAAAGTTTGGGCCATGTGCACGCCGACGCAGCGAAAGCAATGACGTGATCGATGCATTGTACAAACTCCCAACAAGAATGTCATTTGTAAAGGTTTCTGAAAAAAATCAGCTTAGTCAGATATCGGTAAAGGCTTGATAAGTTTGTCAAAGTTTTGGCCCTTTCGATTCAGGAACTAAAACTTGAATAAATCAATCGAGCCTTTACCGGTGTCTGACTGAACTGATTTTTCACAAAGACTGTTAAAGAAATATTCTAAACAAATTGAGCGGCTCCGATTATTCGTGTGAGACCCTGAGGTAGGTGAAGGGTTGCAAATGAGTTGAGCTGCTCGGCTCGTTATGGCTCGGCTCGGCTCGACTCGTTTACTAATTGAGCCGAGCCAGCTCGCAAGCTGAGCTCAACTCGTTTTATAGGCTCGGCTCGTTTTATAGGCTCGACTCGTTTAAGGAGGCTCGTTAAGTAAATTAGTTTGGCTCGGCTCATTAAGGGCTCGACTCTTTCGCGACCGAGCTCGAGCTCGAGTTTTGGACTCGTTGAGCAAACAAGCTGAGCTTGAACACTACAAAGCTCGGCTCGGCTTGACTCAGCTCGGCTCATTTGCAGCCTTACGGCGTAAGTCCCACACAATGAGGTGTGAGCGAGAGGGTGTGAGAGTAGACTTATTCTTTTCCATTGATCCCTCCATAAGTATCCTCTCACCTCACAACTATGGATCCGGCTTAGACCATGGGTTTAAACCACAAGTACTTCTAGTGATGTCAATTATTTATTCCATTATTGTATTTTGTGTACTTTTACATTTATAATTTGTTTCTTTATTTGATTATTAATTATTTTATCAGAAGATGAGTGCGCGGAGCAGTAAAGTGGGCATGCAAATTTGGAGAAAGGGGAACAACTAGAGGCCAACCGGATGTGATCAATCAATGATCAACAAGCTTTTAGAGGATTAGAGGCCCTTCCAACCATAATTCAAATTTTATACTCATTCTTTTCCATTCCATAAGAATAATTGATATCATTACAAAAAGTTGGGGGCAATTTTGTGAAGGAGATGGCTTCTCTCAAGTGGTGTGCACCTCAAGTTGAGGTTTCTTTGGGTTCTTCCCGGACTCGCAACGATGAATGGAATTGTTCACTTTTTAAATCTCGCCGTGACCATGAGCCATGCCAAAAATCCTATTGAATCGAAAGGTTTGATTTCAGAGTTCATTTATGTTAGGGGAAAAAAAATATTGCAACACACTTTATTAGAATTCATTTATCACAAAACAAATGTATTCTGAAACAATACATATCGATACTTGATCAATACTCCTATGATTTTTGGTATGACTCATGGTCAGGACGAGGCTTAAAAAGTGAACGACTAACGATCATCTTTGGATGCCTAGGTAAGACCACATAAACCTCAACCCTAACGTGCAGTCCACTTGAGAGAAGCTCTCCTTATGGAACAGAGAGACTATTATCCCTTCCATCTCTTTTTAGTGTGTTGCTTCGTAAATTCAATTTATTAATAAGACATCATTTTTACAACTTTTATATCAACTTTTACCTCTACGTTACACTTTTCACATCAACTTTTACCTTCACTTTCCAATATTATTCTCAACTTTTACCCATTAATAATTATAAAGGCAAAATAATACAAATTTTTACCTATTAATTTTTCAAAACATACACTTATTAATGAACAACTCAAAATGGAATACTCGATAATAAAAAAAGGACGGAGTGAGTGTGATACATTCATGTATTCTAAACAAGTGGGTCCCTTGGAGGATTTCTAAGATATTTGCACTTTCCAGAGATAAAAGATTAGCCCCCCATAGGAAATTGTGGTGGGGGCCTAGTAAGCTAGCACTCCATAAAAACACAAGCTCATTGGATCTGGTGTCTGTACTCTTTATCTTCAATTTCATTTCCCCATCAGTGAGGATAAATGAACTTTAACTTTAGAGACTGATAAGTATTATTTTAAACCTTGCTTTGGCAACTACCAGCCAACAGTTTCCACACATGGTTTCAATCCTTTTTTGGCTCAATTATTTGGGGTTTAACAGAACAACAATTTTGGAACATTCCCGTTCTAGTTAAAGACTCCATGACCATGAATAAAGGTTCATTTTGAAAACTTCATGTTCATATGCAGGTCCGGTCTTGTGGTTCGCGAGGCCCCAACCTTATTCTCAATTTGAGGCCCTTCATATATATATATATAAGGGATCCCTCATTAGATCAAGACTCTATATATATATATATATATATATATATATATATATATATATATATATATATATATATTTTTTTTTTTTTCTACGAGAAGGGGCCCCAAAATTGGCCCATTTTCGTTGGGCCCCAGGCCTGGGCCTACCCAGCCTCACCACAGGGCCGGGCCTGTTCATATGTGTAAATTCATCTTGAATCCACCGCGGATTATATCATAAACCATTTGCGATTCGCTTGATCCTATTAAAACGTCCGATGAATTTGTTAATATTGGGTATTTCTCAATCCAATTGACTGTGTTACGTTTTCCTCTACACAAGGAGTGGGATTCCTTTTCTCATTTTCGCATGTGGACGCACTTTTCATGCGGTTTTTGACTGTGGACATAGGCTTCATGTCAAACAACATAAATTGTTTGTGTTCATTGTGTGATTGTGCTCTCCTTTCTACTCATTTTGGTTTCTAATATGCTACTTACATTTATCTTCTACTTTTATCTCTAATTGTATGTTTTTGTGTTCAATTCGTTTTCATCTCACTTGTCAAAGTTGTTTCAATAATATGCCTTATCCCCATCTTCCTTCTTTATTAATAGTCGGGTGTTTGTCGCGCATGGTATTAACAAAGGGACTTGATAACTCGGGACTATATTATGAAATAGGGCATCATATGGGTACCACCTGGAGGGTGGTATTATCTAGTCTCGCCCATCTGGATTAGATTCACTACATATTCGACGGTGAAAAATACTCGCATCATCTTTATCCCTATCTAACCAAACAAAGTACAACTAATCTCAGTATTTATATAATGACATCTGTTATTCCGTTGACCTCACTTGTACCCTTTTTCTCTCTCCTTAATCCCATCGTATCTAATCCTTCCAAAAAAATCTAACAATCAAATGTGAACTATAGTACTCCACCCACAAAAGACTCTCACTAGTCACTACAACTACATGTGCCTAAAGAAAATTGTTATCAGTACTTTTACACAGAAGTTGTTAATTTCATTCCAGGAGGAGTGTTCTTTTGTTTCTCATTCAAATGAATCTTTGAACAGTTCAATGTGAAGAATAAACATAAGAGGTATTTCTTAAAACAATGGCTCTTCAACTCCTTCGCGAAGGCGAAAGCGTGCATTCTGGTTTCGCATAATCGCATACGATATAAAACATCGCAACAGTTCACACGAGACTTCATCTCGTTATTAATTAAGTCTCCTACTAGTGGATGATAGGACTAACCCCCAAAATATTAGTCGAGCGAAAGCTGAGCACAAAACATTCTCAGGCCCTGCTGTGGGGTCCCAAAGTGGTATTGGGACACCGGTGTCTCAGTTTTACTTACCACGAACACTGGTCTACAAATTATAAAAACATATCACACTTACCATAAAGACATAAACACACAATTTACTTACCTCAATTTATGACCTATATGCGTGGCAAGTAAAGCCTGTTTGTGGTAAGTAAAGCCTGTGTTCTGGGTAAGTACAATTGTGCGGGAACAGAGCAAAACCACCCTCCTTCTTGTGGTGGTTTTCATCTAATAGCTCAGATTCATCTATTTTTTTATCTAATGGCTTAGATTTAGTAGGACACCGGTGTCCCAGTATCACGTTGGGGCACCATGCAAATATTCCAAAAGGAGTCATAGAAAAGATTAAAAGCTAGCTATATGTAGGTTGTACTTTTGCCTAGGTAGTATATATCCTAAAGAAGGGCTATTGCTAAAGCAATATCCTTAACTAGGAAACACATTATGTGGTTGAAGAAAAAGAAATAGCCATAACTTCTGAAAACTGATCATTTGGGAGGTCGGTGGGTGGAGACTTGGACCACTACCAATCCCTAAAGTTGAACACTAGCTAGCTAGCTCAACTCAATTTCAATTTGAGCTTTATAGGGTAACATTTGAGCTTTATAGGGTACGTTTATAACCTTTTCTAGTTAACTTCTCACTTTTAGGACCTGTGTTTGGATTTTGTTATTAAGGGGACATTAAAAGGTGACGAAAAGATGACAAAAGAAAAATTTTATGGAACTAAGTTTTTTATTTTTTAGAGTAGAATTTTCCTTTATGAGTTCCGTACAAATTTATGAACCAAATCGAGGTTTTAAATGATGGTATCGGGACACGTGACGGTAACGGTTGTGGTGGAGTACCGAATGATACATAACGAGAATCGGTCGGAGCGGTCGTGAATATTTAAAAATTATTTTTATCAAAAGAAAAATAATGCGAATTAGTGCCAAAATCACCCATAAAGATTGAGTATATGTCGTCAACCGGTTTTTGAATCTAAATGGATTGATACATAACAAAAACCGGCTGATATGCATGTGATTTTCCTTGGAATGTAACGGCATCGAAAGGCTAGAAATATACTCCGTAATAAGTAACGGCCGGTATTTAAAATCTTGAAGCAAATACACCCCAATGGAATTGTAGTTGGAGGATACAAATAAAGGAAATTATTCGGACACTTGTGGTCTGTGACCTTTAGCAGGTAAGGTTTTTTTTTAATTATTATTATTTATTTATTTGTTCTTCGGTAATGAAGAGTGTCAAAATGAATTGGACTAATCTCTCTAACTCCTCTCATAGCCCTTTCCATGCCTTTGCGTGGGGTGAGGTGGCCCTAAAGACAAATTGCCATGATAGGGCCGGCCCTGAAATGAAGTTGGAGGTGCAACCGCTTCAGGCCTACTAATTTTGAGCAAGACGAGAGACCCATTTTCCATAAAACACAAAAAAATGTTATAGACAACCCATTCCAGACAACACCACAATTGTAGCACTGTCGTGCGTGGTTTTTGTGAACTCTTTAAATCAAGAAGGCCCTTCGTTGAATCCTAGGATTTTAAGATTTTACGATCCACACTCCACGAGAACAAACCACCAAAAAAGTTATACAAACAATGATAGACCCAAAAATATGCTACATGTGACGACCTCGAAACAGACTGCACGTGAAGAGAGATGTTAACAAATTACAATCACACATTGTTTGATATTGAATGAGAGATCACTTAACGACGTGACTCTCCCATATTGTGGTCATAGAAAATAACCGACTGAGACAATCCAATTATGTTTTATTTGAATCCGTTTGGCCACTTAAAACTGAAAACATCCTCTCAATAATTGTGCAGTTATGTCAATTCTCGTCAACAGTAAAGCCATCGTTTGATCATTGACTCGAGAATTTTAAAACATCCTATCACAATGTCGTTGTCCAAAGATTGTACTAAATCACTTGTTTGTTTCCCTCACCACTTTACTGCCACAAAACTCACTTTTAGAATCTGGTGGTACCGTGGTTTTAGAGGTAAGCTGTATAGTATTACAGAGAAACAACTACGTGGTTGATGTAAGAACCTACCTTATGAATGTTGTGTCTCACATGACATAAAGATGAGTAAATTGGGTTAGATCTGATCAGAGAGGTGAATGCATGGCATGAGCCGTCATATCTCATTTAGTCTCACCATGATAAGAGGAAGGGTCATCTCTCCACTCAATACAGATTTTTCAACTTCAGATTTTTCAGAATTCAGGATCCTAAGTTTTGAATGAAAAACTTGAAATTTGGATGAAGCACTTACGCATATCCAATTGAGCTGATTTTTTGCAAAGACACTTGGAAAATAATTTTAAAATTATTGAACGGTTCGGATCAATTGTGCGAGACCCGAAAGTGGGCCCCGCAAGCCGATTAGTACAATTTCGGTGCATTACCCTTCGGTACCCATAGGTTTATCGTTTCTGTTCTCATCCGCAGTTTTATAAGTAAAAACATTCTGGGTCAGGTTTGGACCGGGTAGGGGTAACATCATCCCGAAACTTATTCGGCCCTGATCCGAGGGATTTACGGGCCGGTCAGAGACGCGGCCCATATTTACGTCCAGGTCTTGCAAAAAACGGATTTGCACTGGCAAGGTAAAAACGTCTTCATATTCCAAAAATACCCCAGCTTGCGCGTGTCTCCCCATACTCCTGTTGTAGTCCCGAAAAAAACAGAAGCATTCATTACAAAGCGTGTAGAAAGAGCAAAAAGTCCAAAAGTCTCTCTCTCTGGAAACGCAAAATCATTCATTACAAAGTCCAAAAGTCTCTCTCTGGAAACCCAGCATCCAGGAAGGAAAGGTTGTCCTCCTTCCAAAGCATCAAACAGATTCAAATCTCCATACCCATGGAGCTAGCGATTCTCCAAATTATTTTGCACGTCAAACAGATTCAAGCGAGTGGACGACAAGACTCACTCGGTCACTCCATCGAAAATAGGAAAACAACACATCTTCGCCTTTCGTTGATTCATCGAGTAAAACACTCCAAGCCTTCGCCGAAAAGTCGCTCAGAGACCAGATTCAAAAACAATTTCCAACGGTAAGTGCCGGATCTACGGCCATACTATGTATATCACTGCGAATTGTCCGTATAAGACCTGAAATCACTGCGAATTTGAGAGTTCTTTGTTAGCAAGAGTACCAGAGCTCCCTTGTTCCTTACGAGAGCTTGCAAGATCTCCTTTGTAAAGTAGACGAGAAGGATTCAGAAATTCGCAATCTGTAGATTAAAAAATTCGTAGCTTGAGAATTGCGAAATTTTTCAATCTTAAGAAATTTGCAGTAACCGGAAAACCTATGGAAGTCAGAATGAGAAGAGGAAAAAGAAATCCTACGGGTTGGATTGTTGTGTGTCCACGGGACTGTAGTTTCAGAAATTCGCAACTGTAGTTTCAGAAATTCGCAGACTGTGAATTGCGATTTTTTTGAATTTTCTTAAATTCATATCCTCAATTAGTCTTTAATTCAAATTTAATTTGGCTGTGGTTGTTCACAGTGTTGTGGTGTAATCTTTCTATATATATATATTTTTTTAATTTGACTGGGTCTAACCAAATTTGTGAGGTGTAATCACTGCGAATTTTCAAAAAGTTTGCAGGTACTTAATCTGGCTGGGAAATTTCTGCCTCTTCTTCTCATCAGAAAAGGTGTTCAAATATAACTTCTTGCTACTAAACTCTCTGTACACCTCGCAGTCGCTAGAAAAATTTGCAGTCGCCGGAAAAATTCGCCGACCGAAAAAGTTCGTCGGCCAGAAAAGTTCACCGGCCGGAAGTGGATGGTGGGTGGAGTTGGGGAGTGGGAGGGTGGAGTAAAGTGTAAATATGTGTTTCAAAGGTAGAACAATAATCTTAATAATGAGATTGTACTTAGAGGTAATTAAAAATTGAGTGATGGTTAACTCTAGTAGCCCTATCAGCCCTACCTACATTTTGGTTGTGCACCAGGATAAGTTTTCTAAAAATATGGCCTAAAATGTATCGAAGAACGATCCAAACCGTTAATTATTTTCCAAATCATTTTTCGAGCTAACCTCTAAAATTTCAACTCAATCGGATACATGTAAGTGTTTGATCGAATCGTCTAATTTTTCATTCAGAATTCAGGATCTTATAATCTGAATGAAACCTTGAACGATTGGATCAGACACTTACATGTATCCGATTGAGTTGAATTTTTAAAGGTTAACTCAAAAAAGCATTTCAAATATAATCAACGATTCGGATTGTACATGTGGGACCTTGGAATGAGAGCCACACATGATTACCACCTTAACACTACCAGTCAACCTCCACAGCACCATCATAGACCACTAAGTTATCTCAGAGAGAGAGAGAGAGAGAGAGAGAGAGAGAGAGGACCCATCCTTGATTCGGACGAACCCCATTTCGATTGGACCCCATTGTTTTCTTCCCCACCAGAGAAAGAGAAATTAACGTTGAGTGCCCCTCCTTCTGGGTTTCGACAAAAAAATTTCAACAACTGGTGCTCGACTGAAGCAATTTCACCGTCTATTCCAAGTCAACGGGTTTCAACAAAAAAATTCATAATCATTCGATGCAGTTTCATGGTTGTGATGGGTTTTATAATCCATTGACGACAAAAGTCGAACTCGAGAATAGTTGCCGACGAACTTGAAGTGGACCGAACTTGTTTTTTGTAATCTGAGGCTCCGATTTTGGATTTCTAGAATATGTGGATTTTGTAAATCTGGAGAGAGAGAAGGAGAGGGAGAGGGAGAGGGGGGGAGGTTTTTTTTTTTTAATTTTAATTCCACTCTAAACGATGTCGTTTTGGACACGATGTCGTTTTGGACACTTAACAGAACCCCAACGTCCAAAACCACCGTTAAGTCCATCCGTTAGGTCTCCTTTGTTAAAAACGTGACAGAATTGGACGACAGTGACTTTTTTGTTGACGGAATATAAAATTCGGGTGTTGTTTAGTTGACGGTTAAACTCCGGGTGTTTTTTTAAGAATTGGCTAAAAGTTCAGGTTTTTTTTTTTATTATTTATTTTTATAAATTTTCCCATGCTTGAATTTGAAGATGTCAAATGTGGTATGGTAGCCCTAGTTGAGTGTACGGCAACATGTTAACATTCGCCTAGCCAAGACTACCCGAGTCGAGGGGCAGAGTTGGTTCAGACATGTTGCCCAAGAAGCTTAGGCTTTAGACCCACAAAAAATACAAAAATTTAGGGCCCCCAATTAGTTAGTGAACCTACATATATGTAGTATGCACTATGCCCAAATAATTTTGTGTAAGCTCTCCATACCAAAAAAATAGCCCAATTCGAATTTAGGGACCAAAATACATGCGGTGACAATTGTAAAATAAGAAACAACTTGAGGCCTAATTTCATGAATTTATTAAAAGAGGAGTCGCTGGATGTCTTGAGCCCATCCATTAGATGAATTCTGCACAAAAAAAAGAAAGAAAAGGTGGGCCTCGTTTAATGAGTTCGATTTAGGCCTTCGAAATTTATGAGCCGGCTCTGCCGAGGGGTTGTCAAACGGACTAGAAGCCGAGGGCGGTGATTGGAAGAGGGTTGTGCAGAAGCAATTTTACGAGCCCAGTAGAATTTACTAGAGGAGGAAGTACAAGAATACATTTTGGTTGACATCATTTTCTCGGGTCTGCGCAAGGGGATATAAAGACTGAAAAGTGAAGAGGTTCAAATTTTTTTTTTTTAGAAAAAAATTATTCGAACCTCTTCGAATTTGTTGTTCAAAAAAGGAAAAGAAAAGAAAGAGGTAACTGTCCAAAGTATTTTTTAATGGTTCAAAAAATTTGAACTGTTCATTATGGAAAAAGATGAGTGGCGGAAATACAAGTACTTGGAATATATAAGAATTTTCAACAAATTTGACTTGCTACAACCGCAAACTATATTGGAAAGGAAAATGATATGGGTACACTAAACTTGCACCCGTGTGCACACCAGGGTGAGGTGGCAGATGAGAAGAAGCCCAATGTGTGGCTCACCTAAAATGATGGGCTTCTCCTCATCTGCCACATTACCTTGGTGTGCATGTGGGGTGCAAATTTGGTGTACCCATAGCATTGTTGTATTTGAAACCCAGACTGCAGAGTACCCGGGTCCTTTCTCCAATTATTACAAAATTTTCCAACTTGAATTTCTTTAATTTTTTTAATAATATGTCCTATTGATTGTACTATAAACAAATATGGTCCACTAGATTCACCCTTTCTTTTTGGTTTCCTAAGAAATGGGGCTGTGGGCTCAAAAGCCCAACAAGTACTCCGATTGAAATCTTACCAGACTCCAATGGATTAGCTTCACTTGTCAACTAATCTGGCACTATCCATAAGATCTGCATAAATTCTCTGGTAATTAAAAAATGAAAATGGTGGTTGAATATGTGTAGCCATTTCTATCCATATCTTACAACTAAATTGTTTAGTCTCCAAAACATTTGCAGTCAAAGTACGGTACTATTGACACATATATATTGGATAAGTCTCGAGGGTTAGTTCGGTTGATTGGTGGGTTTACAAGTGACCGAGACCCACTACGCTGAAAAATCGACTTATCAGTTACAATTCAGTTCATTATGACTTCATTTATTGTTCTTATCTTGATAATTGATTCTTTGTGTGACGCACGACGTTAAATCTGAACACTAGTTTTTGTACGAGCAAATAGGTATAGCAACTGGGGAATGCTGATTGTATTGATAGGTGTTGGGGAAATGCTTATTGAAAACTTCTATTCTCTAACACAACTGTTCGTCACATTCTTCGTACCCACTCGGACCACTGTCCTATCCTTTTGAATACTGAACACGTTTCAAATTTCTCTTCCCATAGCCCTTTTTCGTTTTGAGTCGCTTTGATTTACGGACCCTTCTTTCTCAAAACTTTCAAGCCATCCTCTAACCGCAACCTTATTTGTCTCATCAGTTTGTGCAATACCATTTTAAAACTCTTTACCAAAACTTTGGTCCACCGTCTTAGACCTTTTTTTGGATACCCTTTAGCCCGATTCAAGCTAGTTTCATTCAGGGAAGGACCGGAATGGACCATGTCATGATTATTCAAGAGGTTGTACATAGTTTCAACTTTCAAGTTCAAATGTGGGGAAGTGAGAAATTTGATGATTAAACTTGATCTCGAAAAGGCCTATCATGGAATTGAGTGGGATTTTGTTAGAAAAGTTTTGATTTGGATCAATTTTCCCCAGTTGTGGACAAATCTCATTCTTTCTTGCATTTCCTCCGCCTCCTTAGCCATACTCATTAGGTGATCTACTGATCTTTTATCCCTACATTTTTATTTCATGTAGGGAATACTTTTCCCATATTATTAATGAGAAATGTAGAACGGATCGTGAAAATCAGTTTGGATCAATAGACGGGGGCTCCGTTATTGTCCCATTTGTTTTTTTGTTGATGATCTCGTCTTGATGGGTTGTGCTGACCCCAAGACCTATAATACTATCTCTAGTGCAGGATGGAACCATGAGTGTCAGTAGGGGTGGTCGCTCCTGCAAGAAAAAAAAAGACCTCTAGTTTTATATAGGGAAAAAAATTTCAAAATTCTTCCTATGAATCATATAGGCTCGCCCCTACGTTGGCCTTGTTCAGTTGTCAAGCAAAAATATTTTTTCCACTAGGATTCACTTTCCCTCAAAATGCATCCTCCAAAAAGGAAGGAATTATGTGTCATGGGAAAGTCTGCTCCTGCCAATTATACACTTTCCTGGAAAAATCCTTTATAAAGTGAACACTTACAGGAAAGTAAATTTTCCTTTCCTTTACTTCACTTCATTTCACTTTTCTCAGAATTAACTTTCCCGCGTAACATTCTTGACAAATGGACGGAGCCGTAGTGAATTTCCTAACTCCGTCCCTGCTCTAGTGTGCTTGAGGACTTTTGTTCCATATCTGGTCAGCGTGTGAGTTATTCGAAGTCTAATGTTTTCTTCTCTAATATTGTTAATGATACCACTAAGAGTAACCTTTGCTCCATTCTAAAAAATACGCACACCGTTCTTTTTTCTTTTTTTTTTGAAATGGCAGTAAATTTATTGAAAAAACTTGACAATGTGTATATCAAGTTGGTGGGAGAGAGGGGGAAACTAGTCAAAGAGAAAGACAAAAGAGCAAATACAACGTTACTTATACCATTAGACACAAATACATAAACTAGCTAAGAACACCTTAACTTACAAAATTGGGTCTCACTTTTTATACTTTTGTGTCATATAACAACACAAATTTAACTCCACTATTAGAGATGGCCTAAGTCTTTCTTCTTGAACAATGATGAAATGGGGCTCGCTCCTTTTAAAATACAAACACTGTGTTTGGTTTTCGGTTTTGAGATTAAAAAAGAAGAAGTTATATAGCGTTTCGTAATTTTTGTAATATGTTTATAATTTTTTTTTTTTAAACTTTTGGAATGGAGGTTCGCTAGATACACCTAGAAAGCAAAAGTATATGAAAACAACACGAATGACGAAGCAGTCACAAATTTTGAAAATAAGTTTTTGAGAGATGAAAAAGAGTAAAGAAAAATAATTAAAATTAATGTGTGCATAAATTCAAATCGTTAAAATTCTGCATGGTCGATAATATACCACTTTAAATATCCTTATAGATTTTCTATGGGCATGGCCCCTAAAAATAACCACCCATAGAATAATTGATTTTTTCAAAATTATGTAATCCTAAGATCATTTTCCAAAATAAGACTACTCCTGAATTAATCATTATTTATATTTTTGATCATCTTAATTTCTTATAATTCTTTAATAGCACTTGAAAGGTGCACTAATAGTTGGGAAAAAATTGGAAGAATTGTTCGAATATTTTAGAGAGCCTAAATATGAACGAAATCCATTTTGAAATGGATAAAAATTGTCTTGTCATGGGAATTGGGAAAGCAAAGGGACGTGCGCGCCCTCGCGATCACCGAACACTTGGACTTGGACAAGGCTGGGGCAGGAATTCAGAATTCGTGGGTGCAGGATGTACGATTCAAGGTCTGATCTAGATATGACCTAATACAAATAAGGACACTTCACCCCACACATCTACTACAAAGACAATTACATTTAATCTTTCAACTATTACCGACAAAGACTTTATTTTACATCACCTTTATTACAAACAAATACAAACACTTATTATTATTTTACAGACGATACAACTGACAAATAACTTTTATTGCTACCGATAAAGCAACAATTATATGTGTTGCTTTACTTTTGACTTCTTGACAACCTTCAGATTGGTTTGAAATGTATTGTGCTTACTTGGTTCTGAAATCATTTGTGAATGGCTGATTAATGCTAGGTTGAATACCAAGGTAATAACTATGCTTTAATTCTGAATCAATTGCTAGATTAGCTGTTAAGGATACAAACAAGCCGAGCCGAGCTTTATAGTGTTCGAGCTCGGTTTGTTTGTGTTTGTTCATACACAAGCCATGTCCTGAACGAGCCGAGCTAGGATAATTTACTTAACGAGCCAGCTTAAATAATGAGCCGAACCTATAGAAACGAGCCTAGCTTTTTCGAGTCAAGTCGAGCCGAGCTTTAGCGAGCTCATTTACTTAACGACTCTAAAACTTGACCTCGAGCTTGGCTCAATTTTTTAACGAGCCAAGCCCCGAACTGCTCTCGATTTGTTTGCAGCCATAACAGCTGCATCCAGAATTGAATTTCCTATATTTAATTCCCCTTATAGGAATTCTCCTGTTGATTACCGTATTAAATATATTGGCTCCTCTAATTCAGACACACCTAAATACACAACTCTTTCTTTCTTCTTGCAATCTTCTTTTCGGCCTAAGAGAGTGAGAGTAACACAGTTAGTTCAACTGACAGTCCAGACAGTACTTCGATATGTTATGAAGTTTGACCGAACTACACTGGGAGAGAAATGCCAACAAAACCTCCAAAAATTCCGTGAGGTGGCAAATTTGTCTTAATGGCACTGTGTAATACACAGCCCTCGATTTGCATTTCTTTTCAATTACAATTTTTATTCTTATTTTAGTTACTGTTTCTGTTAATTATTTCTGTTATGTAATCTGATTAACAAAATCGCTGGAGTTTATTTTGGGGGCAGACAAAGCAAGAGGGGGTAAGTCCAGCTAGTCCAGTCAAGCAAGTCTAAGCAATTCTGCAGTAACTTCACTTGCTCCAAAGTGACAAGCCTATAAATAAATCTATATTACAATATAGAGCGGTTTCTGTTTTAGACATATTTTTTTGTCTCAGTCATCATATTACATTTTATCCCTCCCCCCTTTTCCTCCATCGGTCCAGCACACCCAAAATTTCAAGCCACATTTTCTCTCCCTTTTTCGAAATTCAAACCACGTTCTCTCTCACTACCTCATCTCCTTCCTCCACTCAGAAAGTCAAAGGATCATAAAGAATGGGCGTGGCGCCGATTGATCAAGTTGTACTTTCAGGCACAAGCATGGGCATGAACTAATTTAAATACACTCCCACACTGTCTTTATTATACTCAGAATTGTGCTATGTGCATATGGATAAGGTTTTCTCCACATAATTTGGCTTAGTCCAGTCATTTACTAAGCCATTTTGAATTCCCTTTAAATCCCTTTGATGATCGAACTCGTCCATATTAATATACTACTAGCTTTTTTAGTACAGCAATTACATAAAAAAATCAAGTCAATAGAAAACCGAAAAAATATATTATCAAAGCACATCTTTTTTATTCTATAAATAAATAAGTATCTTCGTCATTTAGATTCTCATCGAGATAAGGATGAGCTTCAAAAAGATGACGAAGATGAAAAGAAAAGTAACAATTTGTCAAATTATGAAATCTAGATTTCATAAAACTGAAAAAAAAAAAATTGGACACACTGGATTACAACTCGAAGAATTCTTTTCTTCGGCATAAATTTGCTCGGATCATGGATTTTTCAATTTTGGATTAACTTGATTTTTTAAAATTTTGTTCTAATGAATGAGATCTACGAGGTGAACATATTTGATCATCAATGTGAATTTAAAATAGCCTTGTTTCCCGTTTATTAAAATGAGACTCTCGTAAAATCAAATAGGTTGATTTTAGCAACTAGGGAAACCATTTGCTAAAATCAGCTCAGTTGATTTTATAGGTTTCATTTTATCAAATGGGAAACAAAGCCAAGAAACGATAGAGGTACTAACACTTGTACCAATAATTGCAAAAACTCTCTCACATGAGGCGTCTAATAGGACATAAAAATATCTCCATATAATCAGGCGGCCCTACAATGTGGGTCCAATAGGACGTAAAAATGGTCCACTTCTTTAACCCGTCATCCAATCGGATCATGTAACGTGCCTCCACGTAGATACGAGCCACCATATCCATGCTCTGGCCTCCTTTGGCTAAAAAAACCATTTTGGTTTTTTCGTTTGTCCTTATTCAATTTTTTTTTTTTTGCATTTGTTAGTTTTCAGTCGATTTTTTTTGGTTTCTTGATTCGTCTCGACGATAGGAATCTAAAAAGTATAAAATGATTAGCCAAACTTAAAGTTTTGTGAATAAAGACGAAAAAAAATAAAAATTGAATAAGGACAAAACAAAAAACCATTTTCGTTTTTTCACCCAAAGGAATCATCCTGAAATCTTTATGGTACTGATTTGGAAAAAAAAGAATCATCTACAAGCAGCCCCCATGAATCTACTCTTGAGCAAATCTTTGTCATGTTTCACTATTTTGAACGAACCTGTCTTTGGGTATGGACCGGTGCACAGATCGGCCCGTGAGGTCCATTTCCGGATTTCACACAATTGTCCACGCTAGTTCTTAATTTTAAAATATTCTATTGAGCTAGTTTTTCTTAAGACCACTCGAAAACATATTTTAAAATTAATAAATAGTGTGGGATCCAAAAAATGTACAGATTGGTCGGTACCCTTATAATTATCGATTTTGAAACGTTTTATCGGTTCAAAAAAGATAAGGGAACCGACCGTGGTGCACCGACCACGTACCGACGGCGTCGCCGACCCCAACCGATCGATCCGAGCCGTTCATCCTTCTCAGAATCGAATTCCGAGTGGGTCTGTGCAGGAATCGAGGCAATCGGACGGCTATATGAGCTCGATCCAAAATCACCACCATTTTCGATTCTGAGAAGGATGAACGGCTCGGATCGATCGGTTGGGGCCCACAACGGCGTCGGCGACGCCGTCGGTACGTGGTCGGTGCACCACGGTCTGTGCACGTAGCAGCGTTCTTATCGGTTTCAATGTTTTAAATCATGTGTCAGAACTGAACTGATCCAAAATTGTGAACAAAAAAATTTCACATCTGAATTCTAAAGATTTTTTCCGCGTAAGGTAGCTGCACATCCGGTTATAAAAAACAACAATAATGATTAGGAGTGTCCGGAAGAATTTACATGCACCTTGACTAATTTTTTGAGGCATATTTTTTGAAAGTAGTCAAGAATTTCATATCAACGCCATCCGGCAACGATTACATCAAATGATAGGAGAGAAACCAAAACCACTAACAATTGAAATGAGCATGGCTTGGTTAAGCTTTCAAGGGCTACCGGCACTCGGACACACCTACTGGAGCAGACCCAACACCTTCGGAACGGGACTATGAATCCTATCAAATGATAGTAGTAGAGCACCCCAAGGGAACCCAGCTCAATCCATTACTCAACACAGCGCAAATGTAATCAAACAAAAACCAACAAAAAGAAAACTAGCAAAACTGGACTCAGAAAGCAGGCAAACCAGCTAATTCTGGACTCAGACAACGTATGTAAACCTGAGTCACACACTGAGTTTAGCAAAATCAAAACTACCAAACTGATTCAGATAACCCAAAAGAAACTAGTACAATCCAAGAACCATCGAGTCACCTCACTGAGTTACTCCGAGTCGCACCGAGTCTCCACGAATAGCCGACCAGTCGCTTCTCCGGACAAAGCCCAGCTCCCTTAGCCGCCGCCCATGGCATAAGAGAACATTATTAGCCGGAGGGGGGCAAAGATACCCAAGTTCAACCCATCATCGTCTAAACCATCCCGACATAAAGAGGGAAAACGGAAAGGAACGGAGGAGAGGTGGATGTTCAGGTGGGGAGGCTATAGATCTGGGGTATGGCGGCGTAGGCTGTAGATCTGGGGTTTGGTGGTATGAGCAAGGAGATGGCAGACGGCCATGGGTTGAAGGTGGGTTCCAGCCAAAGAACTAGGAAGATGAGGGGTGGGGGCGGGGAGGCGGCAGCCCCACCCCTCAAGAGCTTAAACGAACAAGAAAAGGAGGAGAGAGGATGTGAGAATGGTAAGAATCAAGGCGAGAAAGGAGGAAGAAGGCCGGAAAAAAAGGGGTGCCGGCAAGGAAGGGATAAAACCCTAGGGGGATCTAACTTTTAGAGAGAGAAACTCTCAAGGTAGTAGCAGACCTCCAGTTTGGGGCATATTTCACCGCCTACTAATGGAAGCCTATCTCAAGAATGCACTTCCTCAAAATTACACAATGGAGCCATAATTTGGTATTGGTATCAGTCAGGGTCCATGGAGATACTTTTCCATAATTTGGTATCAGTCAGGGTCCAGAGATACTTTTGCATTTTGAGTTTTCCCTACGGATAAAAATAATATATATAGGAAATAGTAAAGGTTGTTGTTGTATTGGATTAACCGAAAAAAATTTAGTACGGTGAGACTACTACGAGATAAACTTATTTACGGATGTGGCATAAATTATGGGTTTGCGCCACTGATTGTGGGTCTCACTAATTGCAATAATCTAAATCATTTATCTTGTATGACCCGCAAACTAATATATTCACGCAAAAAATCAGTTTGATCGAATATCAAGAGGTATATCAAAAGTTGAATTTTAATTTTAAAAACGGTCGGTCATAGAGTTAATATGCTTTTATTATATGCCCATATGGCACATATTAACAACACCCTTGGTAAATAAGGTGCAGTAATAGAAATTCCAATTCACATTCTAGAATTCTAAATCTTTATACCAAAAGGAATAAATCTCTCCCCGACTGTGAAATGGACTAGATGATCTTTTTTCTAACGTTGTGCGCTCTTTCTAGGCGTATTTTGATGATCACAATCAATGATTTATAGAGGTCGTCAAGATTATCAATCAAGTGCCCTACAAGAACTTGGACGTTCTAAGACGGTAAGTCCGTTTTTGGATTAGAGGATCTCATCGCATCCTAAAAGGTCTCTACTCTAAAAAGAAATTTTAAAACGAAAAATGCTAAAATCAGTTCAACAAAGTGTTGTTAAGATTTAAAAAGTGTATTAAAATGTATGAAATGTATATAAAATTATTTATGAAAGCTTATTAAAAAGTGTAAAAAAAAATATTGGAAATTTGGAAGGTGTGCATTTGCATTTTTCATTTTATTATTGTTGTCAGCCTAATAGCCGTGAATACAAGGATCGATTCTAAAAAGGGAACGTCCGAAGAGCCATAAGCAAGGCCTCACTCTCTCTCCTCTCTCTCTCTGTGCAGCCGTATAATTTCGGAGAAGTTTCATCATCTGCTGTTTCCCAACACTCAACGCGCCCATCAGCATCAATTCACAAGGTTTCTTCAAATTCCCAAAAGCCCAATCAATTTACACGAACACTGCTGGTTTATATATAGAGAGATATTTATGTACAGTCAAAACCTTTTGATATCTTCCAAGGCAAGTAATTGACAACAGTGAGTCCACTCTCGCTCTACTCTCTCTGTGCTATAATCAACTGTTCTTTTGGTTAATCTGTCAATAAAACCATATGTTTTACGTCTTTTTCACTTCTCTGCTGTAAAATTCCCTGTAGTTCTCCATTGTCAGTTTGTTGATTGTGGTTTTATTTTGTTAATGGATGATATTTGAGTACTTTTCTCTTTCCTCTTGTTGCAGTAATTTGGTTTTGAAGTGTAATTTTAGGGTTCTAGTAGATATTTTAGTTTGCTTTTTTCATATATGATTTTTGATCACCCCGTTTCTCTTGTTGCAGTTAAGTGGTTTTGAATTGCCATTTAAGTTTGCTTTGTTCATGGACGATCCTTGATTACCCTGTTTCTATTTTTTTTGCATTAAAACTGGTTTGAAGTAGAATTTTAGGGTTCTGAATTCTAATTGACTTCTTCAAAAGAAAAAAGAAAGAATTCTTACTTCATTTATGGATGATCCTGTTTCTCTTGGTGCAGTGAACTGCTTTGAAGTGGAAGATTAGGTTTCCAATTGTACATTGTTAGGGTTTTCGTTATTGACGAGGAATATGGCATCTTCTCATGGTAATATGCAGTCCGAACCCGTGAAAATGGAACAAAAAATGATCACTGAATTCTTTGCAAAGACTCGGCAAATTATACTCGAATCGAGGTGTCCCCATGTGTCTTCTCATAATTATAGTGGTGAACAAATGATATTGTCCCCATCTTCGTCTGCACCACCGTCTCCACGTATTAGGACAAGGGGTAAATGGTTCAATTTAGATCTAAGAGATTGTCCAGCAGCTCTAGAGAACATTGATTTTTTGCGTCAAATTTGTCTTGAACCAATGGTGGTTGACATTATTTTTCTGCAAGGCCGAAGTGCTCTGAACCTAATGAGTAGTTCACCCAGAAGGAGCATTGTAAGAAATTTATCGGCAAAAGAGCAGTTTTCGGATATTTGGAATTCAGGACTTGATGAATTTGGTAGTGAGGTGAAGACTGGGAAAATTGTAGAGAGATGGGTTGTGCAGTATGAATGTGGAAAGCATGGTAGGGATTGTGCTTCTGGAAGCAAGAGGTCAATTGGTAATAGTAGGCCTACGTCTTATAAGAAATTGATCCTGCTTTTAAGATTGTTGTACTCTATGATTAGACTTTTGCCTGCGTATAAACTCTTTCGCGACCTTAATTCAACCGGTCAAATACTCACGTTTAACCTAACTCATCGGGTGTCCTCTTTTGTTGAACCATTCACACATCAACAAGAGTCAGGGATGCAGAAATTCGTGTTTATGCCTGTGGAAACCTTTTGTGGTAGGCTTTGTCTCTCTGTGTCCTATTGTTCGTCCCTCTCTGATGTCAATTCTCAACCGTCAACACCGATTACCCCACAGTTTATACCGGATTATGTGGGGAGTCCAATGGCATGCCCATTAAAAAGGTTCCCATCCATTCCTCATGGTTCTCCGTCTTTCTCTCCCTTGGCAAGGCATCACAGCTGGAGTCATGATATTTGCCGAACGGCATCTCCTTCACCCACATACTCTGATTCCCACGCTTCAATTTCTAAACCAAGTTCCCATTGTATTCCTCCTACAAATTTGCCACGCCATTTGCCTGAAACGCCTCAGCTTCATGAAAACAATACCAATATCGATGAGTATTGGCCTTCTTTTTTTTCACCCTTGCCATCCCAGTGGCCACCTGCCTATATTCCTAGTAGACATGTATCTAAGGTTCTTTTGCGGTCTGAAAGTGATCCTGTTAGCATGCCTTCATCTAAGCTTGGTAGTGCTCCGCCGCCTCTGAAGGGTATGAGGCCCGTTGCTTCCAAGACAGAGAAAAGTTCTGGTTTGACACAGAAGAGGTCAACAGTTGATAAGGTATCTTCAGCTGGATTATGGATATGCCAAACTTTGGATTTCCTACCTTATTTTGTTTTAATAGTGCTTTTTGTTCTTTGTGTTAGCTGCTTTCCTTTGGGAAAAATGAAAGAGGAAGCTGTTCCAGGGTGAAGTTATCATCCAACAGCTCGCCGCAGATATCAATTTCTAGAAGCTCAAGTAGGTTGTTTTTCCAAGATGATTTTGATGATTCCAAGTTTTCTGGCCCCTTTATTGTGGATGATGTTGACATGGCTGAGAGAGATAGCAGGTAATGTGGGTAATATGTGGATCTTGTAGTTGTTGTGATTTCCTGTCGCATTCACTTCCATGTGTTTCCTATTTTTTCTTGAATTCTCATATTCCCATTCTAGTGATTTTTGCTTATCTGCATGCATGTTTGCGGCTATGAGGTTCTAACATTCAAGGTTTGTACTACTTTGTTTTATCAGCGAGATTTTATTATGAATAAAACGCCTCAAAAGAACATATACCATTGATTTTACTTTTCATCTTTAAGAAGTTATTTGACATATTGTTTTTTGATCGCTCATCATGCTGAAATTCATCACGAAAAAGAGTAGAAAACAACATCACGTTGTTGCAAACATTCTTGTCAATCCACCATGCTTTGTTCATCCCCTCTGCTTGCAGAAGTCAATGGGCGTAAGATTTGTTGGAAAAATGATAAAATAATGTGATACGCATGTTAGTGGTGAATTAAAGTCGACCACCATCCCATTTTAGTGATTTTTTTCCTCTCAAGAGTTGATTTATTGTGTTGCATCATTCGATCATTCCTATTGTAGTTTTCTTCAACCACATGGGTGTGGACTTTCAATTATTTTGCTGTCTACTTTGCAAGATCTTGTCTATATGCCATCATGCGTGATTCCTGAAATTAGCATTTACGTTGAAGTATTAGATATTATCTGAAAGAATAATGTCGCCTATACTGGTCATAAATTTCTCCTGGGAGCTGTTGATGATGGATAGGAGTAGCGAATGATGGCAAACGATGCTTGACTGCTTGACTGAAAGCTTGAAAGCAGATGATCTTCTATATTTCCTTGCCTTGGATTTCCATGTAATTTCCTTTCAGTGGTCATCTGGCCCTCATAGTTGATTGACCTGTTGACGAACAAGATGTTGACGCTTTCTGGCTGTTTTCCTCGATCACCTCATTTGGCTGTTTGACTCTGTGACAAAAAGTTCATCTATGTATTGGAGCGCTGTAGCTCACTCAAAAGTAACAATAGAAAGCACAGGATATTAGGGTTGAACTTAACAGATACTGATAAGGATTAGTTGCATAAGCATTCTGATGCTACTCACAGAAGTGCAGTTTGATCATCGTGTTCTAAGGACATCTTGGAGTTTAGCTTGATAATCACTTAAATTTAGAAGTTTTACTAAAATGTAAGAAAGACCTTCGTTCACCATGTTTTTTGTTATTGGCCTTGCACAAATCAAACACATTTGAGTGTGGTGTCTCCATGTCTGTTCGGAACAAATTTTCTAAGGATATTTAGGGTTCACAAACAGATGTTATGTTTGTATGTGAGTTCATGTAACATAGCTTAGTACGTCTTTGGAGCTTTGTAACTTTGTTCTAGTCATGTTATGTTTCGGAGTACGGTCTTTTTCTTCCTCTGGATTTCGGGTTAGAACGTGGATACTTTTGGTGGAGTTAACTACTATCTACAAAGGTATAAGGTTCCGTGTATGTTGGTTAATATTTCATACAATTCAAGAAATGAAAAGGACTAAGATTTCATTTCACTGATAAATTTTGTGTTTGATTTAAGCGTCAACCTTGGAAACCTTCCAAAAATTAAGAAATTTAATCTTCATAAAGTACATGAACATTTTCTTCGTTTGTAAAGTGTTATATTATTTGCAATGACAGAAAATCAGCCAGGGGAAGCTCTCCTTCTGCTGCATGTTCATGGTATAGGAAATGATCTGACACTTGTTGACTATTTTTTGAATTGGGAACCAAGTAGTCAATTTGGTTTTTGGTTGTTGTTTCTTATTTTAAAATCAAATAGAAATGGACAAGATTGTGTGTGAAAATAAAAAAATGCTATAGATGTGTAGTTGTGTACATATTCTGAGGATTTTGCTTCTCTTTCCAAACGTTATGTGCATAGAAAGAGCCTACAACCCCAAATTTGACTGGGCATTCTAACGGAAAAAATGTGAACTAGGAGAAACAAAGAACATTTCACCATTGTTTCCAGAGTGGTCGAAGTACATCTCTTCAAAAAAAAAAAAAACCTTTTGAATAAGTTGAGTGATGATGATCTTTTGACAATTGCAGTGTGGATCTCACTCTCTGAATTACTTCCATATTACTTCCTGCTATTAAACCTGATGACTTGCAACGCCAAACAATTTGTCTATCAATTTTTTTGTCACTTCGCTTTCGTTTAAGAGTGTGTTCTTACCTATCACTTTGCATTAGTTTGAGTTTGTGATCTCCTTTTCCTGCAATTTGGACAGCATCAACGTAACTTGAATGGGAATAATTGTTTAGATGAATTTGATACTTTCTTCATTCTTTTTATATTCTTTTGGCATGAGCAAATTTGATTTGTCTTCTTTCTCCATCTATCAGACCTGCATCTTTTGATCACGAAGGACATCCATGTGAGCCACTTGAGCCCGGTGGATTGTTTCAGGTCAGAAAAACCCAAGATGCTGCTGTCGCTGCTCTTGTTCATATGTTGAAGAGGGCCCCACCTCTCCGTCATGACTTCTCCAGTTCTATTAACTCGGTGGTATCCTTTACGCCTCCAACCGCGACTGAGCAAAATGTTCAATCTGACCCACCAAGGGTTCAACATGCTACTGCTGCTGCTGTTATAAGCGTAGCATCTTCTGGGCATGTTGTACCCAAGACAACAGCCGATGCATTGGATGAGCTCAGGGGATATAGAGATATGAAAGATAAGTTGCTTGCTCAGGGCATGTGATCCCAGATACAGACAAAATAACAATGCCACAAGGATGTGGATTTGTGGAGGGATTCCACGAGGGAAAGTGAGTTGATTTGAAAACCAAGTGAATTTAGTTTCTTTGCTTCAGTTTCTTGTTATCGGTTACTTTATTGTTTGCTTTCCCCCCTCAAATCCATGATCCAAACACAGCCTAAAAGTCTTTCATCAAGGACTGGATTGACAGGATTTTAGAATTGAGCACATGCTGCCACAAATGCTATAAAGATATGTACGGCATTTTGTTTGGGAGTTGACATTAATGCCACAGCTTGAACTATGGAATTTTTGTCTCCTTTTTTGTATAAATATATTAGTGCATATATAGTATGTATACGAGACTGCTCTACGTCGTGTTTATGACTCAGGGAAAATGATGGATTGAACTATATGACTTGTACATATAAAGAACTTGCCATCTCCCGATTGTTCAAAAATGTATATACAGGGATGGGTGTATGGATTCCTTGAGATATAAGTCCATATATTGTTCATAATTCCTCGGCGTAGGTGGATGTTTTGATGTTGGAACACTTTGGTTGGCTTTTTTTTTTTTTTTTTTCCTTTTCATGAAAGGCTACGAGTCTTCTGCCCTTTTGTAATTGTTACGGGTTAAGTTTCTGCCGTTCTGTGGATGACAATTGGCGAACATTTTACATTCCAGAGCATCATTTTTGGGAAGAACTTGGTGAGATATAATCTGTACATTTTCGGATACTCTGGCGAAAGCAAAGGTAAATAGAGGGGAAAAAAACCTCGAGGGATGTCGACGGAATTAAAGGTGAGAAGATTATTTTGACTTGTCAAATTTTCTCATGAGTAAAAAACGTGGACAGCTGGCCTAGTGGTTGTGTAGCACTACTAAGTATTGTGAGGTTATTGTTGAGGATGTAGGCAACTTTCAGCAAAAGTCTAGCCCGGGGGTGTAGGGGGCGGGGCCGCCATGGTACGAATTGCAAGGAAAATGGTATTTTGTGTTTTGAGAAGGGGCAATTTGGGTCATTGGACTTACCTATTCACTATATTGCAGTTGCATTGTGATCAGGGTTAGAGCGTTTTAGTATGAACACGAGAGGAGGTGAGAGAAAAGTTGTCTGAGAGATAAGAGAGAAGAATGGTACTCTGTTGATTTTTCGATTTTAGTGGACTGGTGTGATGACTCTCGTAGTTTTTTCCTTATGTTAAGGTTTATCATGTAAATCTGTGCATTCTTTCTTTTCTGTTTATTACGCATTGTTTCTTTTGCTATTTGATTTTTATCACTCAAGTTTCCAAGATCCGCAGAGGCCTTGTAGGTTGAACGCGGAGTTTGATCTCAACAATTATGGGTTCAAATTCTATAGAGAGGAGTTTGATACCCATTGTAATGATTGGCTGGGATGGAGTTAAAGTAAAAATAAGTTCTCTATCAGTATGACAAAAAGAAAATAAATTTTAATGAGTAATTTTGGCAATGAACCTGTAAGTGGTTAAAACAAGTCCCCCTCTGTACGACTGTACCTATATTGAATGTTATATTTTGAGAAATTATTGTAATAAAGAAGTCACTAAATAAAAATTGGCTTATGGTTTTTTGAAATCGGTTCATCTCGTAAACAAACGAAACTCGAATGTATTCAACTCGAATTTTCAGCAAAAGATTTTGATATCTATATGCTCAGGTCGTTTAGCTTTGTTTACGTACCGGCTAGAGTAGTGTTATTTTACTCGTACTACATACCGTTGAGAAGTCGCATACCGTTACCTTGGGACTTTCTAATGGAATCTCTAACAACCACCGCTGTCGCAGCCAAGCCCGTCACCGTCGGAGACTACAACTTGGCGGCAAAGATCGGCGGAGGGACGACGTCGACGGTGTGGAAGGCCGAGCACCGGACCACCGGCCAAGTGGTGGCGCTGAAGCAAGTCCGCCTCTCCAAGCTCACCCGCCGCCTCAAAAGCTCCTTGGACTGCGAGCTCAACTTCTTGTCCTCCGTCAATCACCCAAACATTGTTCGCCTTCTAGACGTGTTCCAGGTTGGTCTCTCCGTGGCAAATTATTGTCTTTCAGCACTTACCCGTTCGATTCATTATGGTTTTTTTTTTTTTTAAGGGTTTCGATTTTTTAAGGGTTTCTGGGACGTACCCCCTTTTTTTTTTTTTTGAATTGCTAGGGTTCTGAGATGTACCCGTTTAGCTAATTTCGATTTCTTGGGTTTCTGAGACGCAACCATACCGTAAATTCTGAATTTCTAGGTTTTCTGAGACATACCCATTGGATTATATGTAATTCTGGGGCTTCTTTGTTTTGATGTAAAGTGATCAGTTTATTTGTTTCAGTTCGAAAACTGCTCTGCTTTGATTCTGATATCCGTATCTTCCAGCATCATCTTGATAGAAGAGGTAACAGAAATTGGAAATGTAGGGAAGAATGGTTAAGGAAGAAGAAAGAATAGGAGATTTTACTAATGGAAGAAGGGAACGGTTACAACTTTGGAGCATTTCGTCCCAGATTTGCACGTTACAATTTGATTAGCTACCTAATCCCTCAACTAACCTTTCTATTATACAAAGCCCACTCACTAACAACCTTTACTGCCTAAACTAACTACCCTTCAACATTTTCCCCTTTAATTCAGCTCAAACTGCCAGGTGTAGTAGCTGTCATAGATGGTTGCGTATCTCATCTTACCTATTCAAGTAATTTTACTTGTCTGCACTCCCGTTGCACTTCTTCAATTATTTCTAGCCTATGTACGTGTGGAGATGCTTCACCGGAATAACCTCTTTGGTCCTTCTGGTTCTGTAGTGAGTGTTGAAGAAAAGGCTGAACCTTGCCTGAACCCTAGTGAGCCCGCCTGAGAGGATGACCTGAACATTGAGCACTCGCATTAGTGCCTTGCTCGGATGATAGTGGTCCGGGAAGGCACTCCGACGGTCTAGTGAGTGAACGAAAGAGGTGAAGTGAACCGGAAATATTAGAGAGAAAGCTCGTGTCTCCTCGTGAGGTTGGTGAATAGCCCTTTTATAGGCAAAGGGGTACTTGCTCACTAAGTCATCCGTGTCTTACGCACGCTGTCTATACCTGACACAGCATGCGGTCTGGTCAGGGTGCCTCGGGGAGACCCGCCGCTTCGGCTGACATCATACGTGACACATCTGATAAGTCAACTAGCTTGGGAATACTCTCTGGTCCATCACATGGTCTTGTAGGCGCCGCATGCATGCCGCCCCACGTCACATCAGTCACTTCAAGCAATGCCGCGTTCGGCTAAAGCCTTTGAAGTCCATTGGTTCAGCGGGGACCAAGACGCCTTGAACCCACTGGCTCGGCGGCACACCCGCGCCATAGTCGATACTAGGGCTGAGCTGGGCATTCCGGCTGACTGGGCGTCGGTGAAACGTTACCTCCCAAGATTAATTGAAACAAAGACTGTCACCGCTAGGGCGAATATCAAAGCCATCGCTTCGGTAAGAGACCCTTCGGCAGCAACTGCTGACGTCTTGGTTGGGCCAACAACCGACGTGATAGATACACCGAGGTGCTGGCCTGTCCTTGACCCTTGGTGGTTCGGACAAGGCCTGACCGCTTGTGGCTTGACCCTTCCAGTTGCCGGGCTGGCCTCGCCCGTTGAGGGTTTGGCTGAGGGCGAACTGTGGACCCCTTGATCCGTGGTAATCCTTGGCCACTACAGTACAAGTCTTGAAGTCTTTTACTTCTCGTGTTTAACTTTTCAAGAATTGCATTATCTGTGTTTTGAATTAATGCTAATATTGAGTTGAATTTTTTCCCCAATGAAGTGTGGCACCCTGGTGTTTCGAGCATAACCGCGGCAAGTTCAAGCATATGTATCGGGTGCTCGTAATAAACTCGGATATAATTTAACATGCTGAATAGTAACAAAATGAGTTTTGCGTCTTGACAACAAATTGCAAGTACACAGAACCTTAAAATTGTGCTTGGTAGTTTTCTCGAATTTTCAATTGATTGAATAATTATTCTGTTAGCAATGTGATAAAATATGTCCCTTTGCTTGAACATATAACATAACATCATAAAGTTGATCTCCGATTTAGTGCTTTCCTTTTTCGCCAAAAAGAGAAAATAAAATCATAGTTTCCTTCGTAATCATTAGTGGATAATACGCATTCAAATGGGATGAATTGGCCGATAAAGTTACATTGTGATGATAGAGGAATAGAATGAGCTCCAAAATAGTTGTGTTGAAGACTCTAAAATTAGTTATACGTAGGATTGGATTAAAGTTAGTTTGGTAGCGTTAGTAATGAAGTGGGGTTCAATACCTAGTCATGAGAGAGTTCATTATTTATTTTAGAGTAGTCCACATATACACTTAACAATTAATAAATCGCTTGATAGTGACTGTTTCCAATATTATTTTCAGTTCAGGTTTTTTTTGTGAACTCCCTTTATAGTCCATACATGTAAACCCGCCACTGTTGCATAATCACTTGTCAACTTCGACCAACAAATTGCAACAATATAAGAAGTGTGCCGTCTCAGGGTAGAAGACAATCACCGATAACCAATAGCTCAAATCCAGTAGTTGTGTTGTTCTCTCTTTCTGAAGGCCAATGTCTGGGTTTCTTTGTTTGGGATATGTTCTTATCCCAACTCCCCAGATTAAAGAGAATTATGCCATATGAGGGCTTGGCTTCACCTCAGCTTAATTATAATTCTTTATTGGATATCTCTAGCCTCCTTAACCCCAAACCCGCATCTCTGAAATGGCTGAACACTGCATCCCACAGTCCAAAGGAAGCTTCTCTTCAAATTCTCCAATTTCTTTGCCACTGAAGGAGCGGTAGTGTGAATCAAATTAAACTAAGTAGGAAAGCTCACCAATGTGCTCTTGATCAACGTCATTCATCCCCCTTGGACAAGTCTTGCCTCTTTCATCCTACCAGTCTCGTCTAAAACCTTTCTGTGAAGCGAAGTCCCACATCGCCTGGTTACCAAAGTAATTTAAAATATATAAGTGTGAGGGCACCCTCACTTCGTGAGCTAGCTTTTGGGGTTGAGTTCTACCCAAGACCGTGTAACATGGTATCAGAGCTGGGTACCAGAGATGGGTAGGGTGCGTGTCTCTCGCCTGCAAGCGGCAGGTGTTGCCGAGTGAGCACGCTGCGTGTGAGGGAGGGTGTGAAGCGAAGTCCCACATCGCCTGGTTACCAAAGTAATTTGAAATATATAAGCGTGAGGGCACCCTCACTTCGTGAACTAGCTTTTGGGATTGAGTTCTACCCAAGTCCGTGTAACACTTTCCACCACCAAATTTTCAAGCCGCCTTGGACTTAAAAGGAAACCCTGAAAGAAGCCCTAGCTAGAAATTGGCAAAAGAACAAAGCCTGCAACTCAGAATTGCAACTGAAGCCCCCACCAAGGGAATCTCTCCTGCCGGAACCAGCTCAGACTTGAACAGTTTCACCCTTACAAGTTACATCTGAAACTGCCTTAAAGCAGAACACTCCTCAGGTAGCTCAATTGGTTCAAAGATATGCCATGAAAGAGATGATTGTGTCCTTCGCATATGGCAGAAGACCAAGACCTGAAGGCGGACTGTAAATATACAATAGTTCCTCTACTTTTGCCATTACAAAAAGCGCATGCAACATGCATAACAGAAAGTCCATACGCCCTCTCAATAACTTATTTGAAACTAACCCCTAAATCCTCGAATCAACACAGTTATAAGCTACCAGTGTTGCATGCAGAATTTGATGGGGCTCTGTAAAAGCATTTTGAGACTATGTAACGATAGCCTTAAGGCCTCTTTAGGTCGCATGACAAAAACTTTTTAGCCCACATACATGCTAGTCGCAACCAATTACGTGAATTTGCCATAAAGGAGGTGTTCAGGCTCCTTTGAGGGTGGCTGACTCAAAGAACTGATTCAGCATACCCATCACGTCCACCTTACCACTCCTAACAACCTTGGAAGTAGCTTATCACTAATTCTTTTCGGGCCTAAGGCTTTTTCAGCATTCCAATTGTTCAAGTCCTTACTACCTCCTCAGATTATGGGCTACCCTTGCGATCTCTATCCTCCTCTGAGAGGGAGTCTTATCAATGGAACATGCGTCATGGTGATAAGGTCTTCAATTGGTAATTAATGTAAATACTTGCAATTGTATCGTATGTAGTCCCTAAATCACATACTTTAAAGCTCCGAAACTCCAACTGAAGAAGATAGCATCATGTGCTGATAAAATGTGGAAAAAATTGTCAACCTTGCTCTAGCCATATCTAGATTTGTAAGGCAGGGAAGATTTGTAATTCTAGGACATTTTGTGGTGCAGGTGGATGTACACTTACTTGATGCATTATTCTGTCTTCTGATGCTTTTGAGCTGTTGATACTTTTGAAGTTCTTTTACTACTTTACTCTGGAAGGAATCAGTTTGTTTCAAGCATTCAGAGTGCAAAAACATGAGCTCTGTTCTTTTGTTGAACTTGAACAACAGTAAATTCAAGGTTCATGGTACTTCAGGAAATGAAGACTGCATTTTGCACCAGAATTGATCTAGTTGCTTGGTCTAGAAGTTCAGATTGTAGCCTGTTTTAATTCAGATTTAGTTGAACCAAAATGAAACACCAATTAAAGCAAGCTCCCTCAAGCCTGTTTCTCTCACCAACCCACTTAATCTGGTACCTACTATTTTCTTTTCAGACTGAAGGTTGCATCTTCTTGGTCTTGGAGTTTTGTGCTGGGGGGAATCTATCTTCTTACATTCAGTTGCATGGAAGAGTTCAAGAACAAATTGCTAGAGAATTTATGCTACAGCTTGGTAATTATTCATTGCTGTCTAGTTAGCACTTGTTTTTTTGTCATTGCTATTTTCTTCCTGTATTTGGGTATGGCGAGTGGCATAAGTCCCCTTATTGCAGGAGCTGGTTTGAAGGTGCTTAACGCCCATCATGTCGTACACCGAGATTTGAAACCAGAGGTATTAATATCCGAATGCAAATCCACTCCAATATATACTATTCCTTGCTTGGTAATTACTAGCATTTGTGAGATCTTACTCGCTCTCTTGCTGTGGTAAGCGGTCTCCTCTACATCAGTGGATGTGCTGCTATGTAATTCTTGAGTGTGACACCTTTCTGGTTGCCTTCCAGCTGTCATTCTATAAGAGAGCATTGGGAATGATTCTCCTATTTAATACGACATAGTAAGTTTTCAAGCATTTAACTCGAAACCAAGTGGCAATCAATACAGGTGCGGGACAAGCTTTAACAATCTCCTGCACGTGTGGTCCCTGATGTTCCCGTGGAGAGAAACACAAGATCCATAACTATGAAGATCACAAAACAAAGCTTACTTACAGTTCAACCAAAGAGGGAATGGGTTTGTACTAACTAGAGAGCCTTGTCCAAAAGTGTCTGAGATCTACCTATGATTCAATGCTAAAGTAGCCAACTCAAAACCAATTGAAAATAAGTGGAGTGGGCGCCCAAGCTCATCTATTAGTTTTGGAGGTAATAATTAACCTATCCTGATAAGCTCTAACAATAAGATTGGGAGTATCATGCAAAAAGTACAACATAAATGACACTATTCTGAGAGAGCAAGATACCTTAGTCTCACTAATTTTACTCGTTAAAGCATCCAACTCAAAAGTTGTTAGCAATGAATGGAGATGCCCACAATCCATACAGATACTAATCAAGTGTTAGTTTATGAATGTTCGACAAGGTCACTTTGCATCATTCTAACCCATATAGCACGCATCCTTTGTTTACTATATATATATATATATATATATATATATAGGATAAACTTCCAATAAGGGTCCCTTATTAAAAAATACCATGCAGACCTAGCCTTTTTTTGTGTTTCCGGACCAAATTTTGACGATCCGAACCGTTCAATGTTTTTAAAATGCATTTTTAAGGGCCTCCGCGAGGATTCGTCCAAAAAAAATACCCGGAAGGGCTTCATCCGATCAGTTTTGGTTAAAAACGCTATATACTCGCGGAGGCCCTTAAAAATGCATTTTAAAAACATTGAACGGTTTGGATCGTCAAAATTTGGCTCGGAAAGGTGAGGTCCGCATTTTAACTTCAATAAGGGACCCTTATTGGAAGTTTATCCTATATATATATATATATATATATATATATATATATATATATATATATATATATATAGGAAGCCGATCTACTAAGGACTCCCTCAAACAAAAATTTCGTGCGGACCTCACCATTTTTCGACTTTCCAGATCAAATTTTGATGATCCGAACCGCTCAATGTTTTTAAAATGCATTTTCCAAGGTCCACGCAGAAAATCTTCAAAAACAAATACCCGGAAGGGCTTGATCGGATCAGTTTTTGTTAAAAACGCTATATAGAGGTCCGCACGGAATTATCCTAAGGGAGTCCTTAGTAGATCATTATCCTATATGTATATATATATATATATATATATATATACGCCAATGATCTCCTAAGGACTCCCTTAGGAGATTTTGGTGCGGACCTCACCTTTCCGCACCAAATTTTGACGATCAGAACCGCTCAATGTTTTTAAAATGCATTTTCCAAGGTCCATGCGGAAAATCTTCAAAAAAAAATACCCGGAAGGGCTTGATCCAAACAGTTTTCGATAAAACTGTATATATGATCGTCAAAATTTGGTCCGGAAAGTTGAAAAAGGGCTTGGTCCGCACCAAATTTTGCGTAAGGGAGCCCTTAGGAGAACGGCTTCCTATATATATATATATATATACGGAAATTTTCTAATCCGGGACTCCCGGAAATAAGAAAAACCGTATTTTTTTTGTTTTGCAAATTGTTTTTGGAAAATCCGAGCCGTCCAATGTTTTCAGAAGGTGATTTCAAGGGTCCACGCGAGAAATCTTCAAAAAAAAATATCGGGAAGGGCTTGATCCAAGCAGTTTTTTCGCAAAAACTGTATATTTTACAGTTTTGCGAAAACTGCTTGGATCAAGCCCTTCCCGGTATTTTTTTTGAAGATTTCTCGCGTGGACCCTTGAAATCACCTTCTGAAAACATTGGATGGCTCAGATCGTCAAAAAAATGATCGGATCATGGAGGTCCGGAGTCCCAGATCCCGGACTAGAAGGGGACCCTATATATATATATATATAGTAACCCCTTCCTATCCAAACCACTATTTACGGACCTAACGTCCGGACCTCCACCTTCCCAATTTTTTTTTGAAAATCCGAACCGTTAGATGTGTTTAAAACGTGTTTTTAAGGTCCAACGCGAAGATTTGGCAAAAAAAAATACCTGGAAGGGCTTGATCGGGGCAGTTTTTCACAAAAACGCTATATTAGCATTTTTGTGAAAAACTGCCCCGATCAAGCCCTTCCGGGTATTTTTTTTTGCCAAATCTTCGGGTTGGACCTTAAAAACACGTTTTAAACACATCTAACGGTTCGGATTTTCAAAAAAAAATTGGGAAGGTGGAGGTCCGGACGTTTTAAAATCCGGAAGTTTGGATTGGAAGTTTTTTGTATATATATATATATATATATATATATATATATATACCCTTCCAATAAGGGACCCTTATTGAAGTTACCATGCGGACCTCACCTTTCCGAGCCAAATTTCGACGATCCGAACCGTTCAATGTTTTTAAAATGCATTTTTAAGGGCCCCCGCGAAGATTCGTCCAAAAAAAATACCCGGAAGGGCTTCATCCGTTCGGTTTTTGCTAAAAACGCTATATAACGGTTCGGATCGTCAAAATTTGGTCCGGAAACACAAAAAAAGCCTAGGTCCGCATGGAATTTTCCCATAAGGGACCCTTATTGGAAGTTTATCCTATATATATATATATATATATATATATATATATATATATATATATATATTGGTTTTGAAGTTTAATTACACACTTAGTTGTGGGAAGAAAATGCATTCCATCGCTTTTTACGTCCTCAGTGATGACATTGTTGGTATTATTGAACTCAATCCCTAATTTAGTGTTGTGGACTTCTATGAGAGCTCATAATTGCTAATGTTAATGTCCATACTGAAGCAGAATGTTCTGCTTTCAAGCCCTGACCGTGATGCAGTGCTTAAGATTGCTGATTTTGGTCTCTCCCGGTAATGAATGGCAGAGGAAACTCATATTGGAAACTTGTTGCTAATGTCAAAAAGTTCTCTAATGATTCCAAATTTTGATTTGGGAACAGAATGATGCATCCAAATGACCATGTTGAGACAGTTTGCGGGACTCCACTATACATGGCTCCAGAAGTTCTCCAGTTTCAAGAATATGATGATAAGGTAGAAGTTCTCAATTCTGTTGATCGTTAGGAAGGCATGAAACTTAAATCAGCTTTATTTTAGGTTGACATGTGGAGTATTGGTGTGATTCTTTTTGAACTTCTGCACGGCTACCCACCCTTTTGTGGTAGAACTAATGTTCAGGTAAGATCTTTATCTTAGACTCAAAGTACTCCTCAAATATGGCATTTCCAGTTACCTCTGAACACAATTTCTATTCCAGCTGCTGCGGAATATCCAGTCATGTACATGCCTTCCATTTTCAAAGCTTATCCTTCCAGGATTGCACCCTGATTGCGTTGACATGTGTTCAAGACTATTGTCTATCAAGCCAGGTTTAGAACTTCTTACTTTATCTCTTGTCAAACATAAAATTTTCCCATGCTCTTCCACGTTTTCATGTCAAAGCTGAAAATTCTTTCCATCATGGCAGAAAACCGTTTGTCTTTTGATGAGTTTTATCGGCATGAGTTCTTAACAGTGAGAGGGCCCAGAGGTCAACGCTATTCATGAAGAACCCAAATCCTCCAACTCACGCGGAAATGGTAATTGCATGGATGTTAAACTCGCGAAAACTTTGTTCGCAAGATTGATTTTCAAGCTTCAAAATCAATGTTGCTTCCATGTTCTGTCGTATGATCACCTTTCTATGTGCTATGCCATTATAGTAAGATTGAATCTGAAGTGGTCTAGATCTTTCCTTACTGCTTATTGATATGCAGTAATGGTTCCTTCTTATTTTGTGTTAGAATTGAGAGGTTAGAGCTTCTGGTGGCTCAAGCGCCATAGGTGGCTGGATTGGTTTTTGTTGGCATTTCCTCCATGATCAAGCAGCTGTGGTTAAAATTCCAGAAGAAGAGAGGTCCACCTGCTTGAGGTGGTAGTCCGAGATGAACCTGCCTATTGCATGGTCGTAGAGCAGTGCCGAACTATCTGCAAGAACTGGTGAAATCAGTCTGACAGATTCTTAGTTGAATTGAACTACTGGGTTATATCAGGAAGCCAGATGACAGCCAAAAATTCGGAGTCCATTGTCATTTGGTTTGCCATGCTTTGCCCTGTTTCTGTCAAGAGAATTGCTTTCAAGCTTTTGCATGATTTAATTTCACCTGAAAATTGATATAACCACGATGATTGATCTTGTGGTATTTCTTGATCTGAGCATCTCAGCCACAATCCACCAGCAGCTCCCTTCTTTTCGTGGTGGGTGTGCAGAAAAGTCTGAAACTAATGGTGCTGGTTTTTTTCGGCTATATGCATGAAGTGCCTGGAATGTAACAGTTAAGAATGTCGTGACTCCAATTAAAGAAAGCAAGCAGCACTGGTTTAATTATTTCAGTGCAATGGTCTTGGTGACATATTGGCTAATCTGGAATGAAGATTACCCTGCTATCGAATTATCATCACCGTCTCTGAGGCATTGAGTTGTGGTTTTCTGCAATGAGATCGGCAGTTTGCTGATTATGAAGTTACACACTTGTTAGACTGATCACTTAATTGCAATTATTCCTGGATGACATGGGACATGGTTTGAATTAGGTGATTCTGAACTCTGTTTTGCTCTGTTTTATCCTTTAGCAACTTTTTTTTTTTTTTCTTTCATTTTTGTTCCTTTTCTACATTTTCTTTTCTTTCCGTTGCTTTAAGTTCAATTATTTTGTTGTTAGTCTGACTTTATCTGCACTTTTTATAGTTTGAGCAGACAAGATGATATTCATGCGAGGGTCCTGTTAAGTAATGAAGATTGTCCTGTTAAGTAATGAAGATTGTTGGATGTTATTCTTTGGCATGTCATATGTTTTTGGTGTCACAAATTGAATTATCCGAGTTTACTTGATGACTTGGGTATCAATGTTGTCTGTGTAAAGCTATTTGGAATTGGATAGTGTCCAAAGCAAATTGATAATCAACAAATCATAAAACCATAAACTGAACGTTGGTTACACATTTTTCTTTTGTGGACATTAAGCCCATTCGATTCAGTTTAGGACTCGGATATGGGTGTTGCGTATGGATGTACCTATGGATTCATATGATTTTCATGTCTAGAGCATCAAATAGTGTCTTAGCTATGGATTCATCAATGTTTCATGTTCAGGGTGTAGGGACACTACAATTCATATTGATATGCTTATTTTTCAAGATTATAGTACTATGTCTTTTCAACTTGTCCTCGGAGATGAAACCACTTGTTCTGAAGTCGAACAGAAATGGAACCGTCTAGGATCTAAACCTATCTAAACCTATCTTCGTACTTTTGGAACCGTCTAGGATCTAAACCTATCAGATCATCCAAATCAGCCTAATCAAAATCCAAAGGTTGTTATAGTTAGCAATACTTGTTCAAAAAAAGTTCTCACATTGGAATAACCAAACTTAGCAACCTCTTAGCAACTAGCTAAATTTTGGCCTTTGGATTACTGAAACTAGCAGCCTTTTGACAATAACCAAATTTAGTGAACCTCACATCTTCTCAATCAAGTACACTCATCACTATCTAAAAACTCTCTCTCTTCCCTTTTTCTCTCTCCACTTTAGCAAGTAGCTTTTGCATTTAACATTGTTAGTCATATTATGAAATTTAACAAATGCTCTCCACTTTCACTTATTTGACTAGAATGACATTCAATATAGACTATTAGATTGAGAAGAAAAAAACTGACTGTTGGATTTGAACTTTTGCCAACTCATTTTGATTAGGCCATTGTGGAGCATAGGGTTGTTAACATTAGTCATATACGAAATGAATAATTAAAAGGTGATGTGACAACTTTTGGTTATCCAATTTTGGTTAATCCATTGTATTTAATTTTGTTAGCAAAACGGAGAATGGTGTGGCCCACTGTTTTGCGAAAAAAGGTTTTGGGTGATGGGAGTCTCTGCTTGGGAGGCTTTCTCCTACATAGTTGGCCAATTCCTTGATCAAGGATGGCTGCTTTTTTTAGTTGTTTATTTATATGACTTTCGTATATCATCAATAAAGTTCCTGTCGTTTTTGGTGAAAAAAAAAATATGACAGTGTAGGTGAGTTACATTAAATTCAATTAATATTTAAATTAATTAGAGAAAAGAGATTTGTGTATAAAAGTAGTGAAAATCTGAGGAAGAGAAGTCCGAGGTTTCGAATCTACCACCTCCGCAATAACAAGTTTTGAAGTAGTTTACTATTCAAATCAGTTATAATTATTGCTATATATGGCTTGCACAACCTCTATCAATAATTGCCAAAAAAAATTGAAAACTCCAAACTGAAAAAAGAAAGAAAGAAAAAGAAATTCAGATGGAATAATATCAACAAATATGACCATGCTTCTGGGCCCGTTTTGACCAAGTAATTAAACGTCTAAATCGAAGAATTTGTATTTCACGCACAATTATAACACTTTAAAGTAGCTTTTTCAACCCAATTTGAATCGTCTCAGTTCAATAACTCAGTAAAAAGTTGTGGTCCAATACCTTATGTTATACAAGTTGACTCCGAATTCGGGATAGAATCATGATTTCTCCTTCAAAATTAGATCGTCTAGATTTCCTCGAATGATCAAACTAAAAATTTTAAAGCTTCTACGATTATAGTTTTTATTTCTCACTTGATTTCTATAAGTTGCAACTCGAAATTCTAATACGATTATTTATGCAAAACGGCTCCAGTGACCTATAATTACAAAAGTAGTTCAAAATAACTCAAGTGCCATATATTAAGGCCATGTTCCACTAACAAAAAACTAGTTTTGTTTTAACTCAAAAACCATTCTATTCCACTAACAAAAAACTCTCCCAAAAAGCTAGTTTTGTTTTAACTCAAAAACTACCTTATTCCACTAACAAAAAAGCTCCCAAAAAAAACCAACTACCCTTTACAATAAACTACAACTAAAAAACCAAAAAAACACTTTAGTGGAACAAGTTGTAGATTTAAACTACAACTAAAAGTTTAAAAAACCAAAAAACCAAAAAACAAGTTAGTGGAACACCCCCTAAGAACTCAACAAGTATAAATCTACGACATTTGATCACACATCACTCAAGCCAAAGGATTATTGTCTAAATAGTAGAGCTCCAAACAACTTAAGCTGCTTCTTCTGGACCCAGGGTGCATGCTGTTCGATCTGGGTCGTCCGTGCTCGGCAATGAACGGCTCAGATCACATCTTATCTAAACAAATCCGAACCGTCCGCTACCAAACAAATCCGATCCATCTATCACCGAGCACGGACGGCCTAGATTGGGACAACATAGATGCTGTACCAAATAAAGGACAACATCATCCCCAATTCCTGCTTCTTCTGAGGCTGAATTTTTCAAAAAAATTTCCAATTGCTAAAATCATGCAAATGAGTTTACCGAGTATTAAAATCATGGTTGTTTAGTAGCTGCTTACCCGACAAGGCTCGGCACCGGCACGTTTATTGCCTCTTGCTTACTCCGAAACCCCAGCACTATCCATCCATCCATCCTTTCCTTCTTTTGTAGCCTCGGGTCTTTCACTCTCACTCTGTACGCTTCTTGCCCTGCAAGGCTGCAATCCCATTACCAAGTCCTGCTGTGTGTCCACAGTTCATCGCCTCACCCACGGTAAATTCTTCACGCATCTCTCTCTCTCTGTTATTTTGCCCTAGAGCTCTTCTAGCGAACCCAAGGGACATAATCTGCACGAATCGTTTATTATTAGTCGTAGATCATCCTCACTTGCTTGGCTTTCCTTCTCCTCTTTGAGTTTCTCAGTCAAACCCCATAGAATCTATCCACTCACCGGGCATTTCTGGCCCTTAACCCAACTTTTTAGACTCAGAACCAAAATTTAGGTAACCCCTTTAGTCCCTAGTCCAGTCCTCACTCTTTAGCTCAAATCTGTATCAAGTTGAATTTAACTCTAAGTTTAATATTATGCCATTAAGAGCATCTCCAGCCCGCCCTTATAAAAAATTTACCTGCCCCAAAGCAAAAGCTTCATTTGGTGTTAAGCATTCTGTGGATAAACTCAAATCTAAGTACAAATTTCAGTAAAAGCTTCATTGGTATGAATGTTGATTCTGAAGAGAGAAATAAGCATTGAATCCCTCTTGATTTGGTTAAAAATTTGAGTAAAACTACAGTTGATATGAGTTTGGGTTCTGTAGTGAGTTTAGAGGGCTTTTAATTGGAATTTGAGTCCATTAAGGACTGGAGATGCTCCAATGAGCTATTTACTCAGATTTTTTCTCAAGTTTGAGTAACAATGGGGGAAGGGATGAAGAAAGAAAATTTTAGGTATTGCGCTATCTATAATTCTATATCATAATGCTGATTCTACCTAATGTGAAGGAATTTTGTAGAGTTGCTCTTTGTTTGTTAATGTCTGAATTCCTGTGTGATGAAGTAGGTTTTTCTCATGGACCAATCAATGTCATTTAAGGCTCTATACAACTCAATGCATCTATGGCATATTTTACTTCACAAGGAGACTTATAGATTGTCAGTGCTTCGGGTCTTTTAAGAGTTTTGACTCCAAATTATGCATAGTTTTGCAAAATTATATCTCCTTTAGCCATAAGTTTGGTACTAGTTCTTTGATAATGTGATTTTGAGCTATTAAAGTCACTTGGTTGAGGATTGGTTCTTGATCACTGTGGCATGGATCATTATCCGTTCAGATGTGCTTTTATGGTTGAACACTGGTTGAAAATTGAACAGCAAACGAAACAAAAGTTATGGCATCGGCTCTAAGCAAGTGGTATTATCTTAGTTGTTTTTATTTTATTTAGATGCATGGGACTTGTAGTTTTAAACTTTTAGTTTATTTGTGCTTGATGGTAGGATCTTCTATGCTGATTCAAACAACTGAAAGTAAATGAGATTCAAATTGCAATTGGAATGGCAGACAGGCAGAGTGAAGAAAATGAGCGGAACGGTACTACTTGCCTGTCGCGATTTTTTTGACATTGCTTTATCTTGTATAGGTCACATACTTGTACAGATGTTTAGCTGAAAGAGCGCAGTTAATGAGATTTTTGTTGTTAAGTGATCACTTGACGTGAATTGTTTATTATTGGAGTTTCTAGTTCTAATAGCCTTAGGAAAAGCAACCGTTTTCACTTTTCCGAGTTGAAATGTGTATCTTGAGAGTGGATGTGCATCTTTAATAGGAAAAAGCTTAAGAAAGAGGGTTTGTGAATGGAAGATTTTGAGTTTCACCAATGGAGACTTCACTTGTCCTATTCAACTGGGATAATGAACTTTTCAGAACCATGTGGATTTGTTCATGCACTCCACGTGTTAATTTATTTGAAAGAGACCCTTTCGCTGTTTTTGGAGAGCCTATTTGGTCATTCAGAAGAGGCTAGATTAATTGAAGAGAAGCCTGATCACATCTCTTTCTTTGATTCTGTTCCAATGCAGTGGATGACAGCCTTGTCTGTCTTAGGGTGTACCTTGTTTCTGAGCTAGTTGTTGCAGTTGATCCTAATTAATTGATTATTTCAACCTTGGAATCAATTTAACTCGGTGGTTGTTTGACATGTATTAGGAGTCGTTAACCATATGCTGTTGACTGTTAATTGCACTATGTAGTTGCTTCGGTTACAAAATAGTAAGTCCATATTTTAGGCCAAGTTGTGTGCAGTCAATCATTTCCTTCTATGTGATGGAAATCTAAGTAAATTTATCATCTTGAATATAGGCAATTTTCTTCTTACACAATCACTCGTAAGTTGTAACTTTTAGAAATTTGATATGTGTACAAGGGTTCTAGAACTTCTAAACATATTCTTATGCATATATCTGAAATCTATTAATACATTCTGTGTTAATGTCAACATTACAGGTTGTCATGATGCTTAGAAAACTGCCATAGTTGCTTGGTGCTTAATGGAGTCTCCTGTGAGTTTTCCCATTCATGTTTTTTAGTTTCTATTCCGATACTGGTGTAAATAACTGCTGTTAAGATAGCATGGAAATTGAAGAATTGTTTTTTTAAAGCTTTGTGCTCCTAAATATTTGCTACCTTTTGCATCAACCCAGGAATTACAGAAGCAAGCATTTGAGGCATAACCCAGTCTCGGATTGATCCTTATGTTCTTCATTCCAATAATCTTGATTACTGCATCATTCTAATTAATAAAATATACTACATCCATGAAAGTTGCAGTTTTTATTTTTTTTATTTTTATTTTTATTTTCCACTGAAACTGCTTAGCATTTCCCCCTATGTTTTCTATTGCCACATTTCAGGACAATAAAACTAGAGCTCCATGCAGGATCGGTGATAGATCAACAAGTGATGTTGTTGTGAGGCTACGAACTCAGGAAGGCCGAGATGAGTGGGTATACTGCCACTCCCATGTCCTCGTAAATAACAGCAAGTATTTTTCCGACCGCTTATCTGAGAATTGGCCCACCTGTCAGATTCTTGATTCGCGCAACTGTGTTGAGGTCTACTGTCAAGAATCTGAATTGGACTACCATATTAATGTCCTTCGCCTGTTCTATGACAGTATCGACTGTTCAGTGACTGACGTGTGTCATGGTGTTAGAAATACCCTTGGTGTTCTCCGCGTGGCCAATGAGCTTGGGTGCCCTCAAATAATTGCTGCTTGTGTGGACTATTTGGAAGCAGTTTGTTGGGAAGAAACTGAGGAGGAGGAGATCTTAAGAACCATTCCAGGTATGGGATCACAAGCGGAACCGATACTTGCTCGTCTTCAACCTGTTAATACAACTGCTATTGTCAGGATTTTTCTCGCAGCCATCCGATTTGCCACGTCATCCCCTTCTTCATCCCTGACTGATTTGAAGACCTCAGCTCAAGAGCAGCTCGAGTACATGCTTACTGAAGATGACGATGCTCCTCTACTAACAGCTGACGACCAAATAAAATCAGAGGTACGGGCATGTCTCAATAACCTCTTTGCCAGATTTACCACTCTGGTAGAGTCTTTACTATGCAAGACCGAAGAACCAGTTTCTGAAACGGGGAAATTGCAGTTATTCCAATCCTATTTGACAGACTTATCATGGGCTTGTCAGATACTGGTTAAATTGGACATCATGAGAGAATTTGTTATGAAGTGGATGGAGGCATCAGAAAGCATAGTGAAGGCAGTTGACCTAGATAGCCCAGAAGCCGAAATTCTCGAGTCAAGATTGAAGATTGTGGAGATCACAGCAAAGATTTTAGAACCAATTGCTTATGGAACCGCAATACTTCCAACTGCTAAACGCCTTAAGATGGTGAAGGTTTGGCTTCCATTCGTGAGGGTAGTGAAGCCTTTGATTGATGCTGCCTCGGCTGATGGCGAAGAAGGTCTGGCACTTAAAATGGATGGTGAGCTCTGGCAATCTTTGGAGTCATCATTTGTTTCGATCATTCTTGCATTGCCATCAGGGGACCAGGCAGAGATCCTGACCGGGTGGTTGCAAAACAAGCATATTCGGTACCCAGATCTCACCGAGGCGTTTGAGGTGTGGTGTTACAGGTCTAAGGTGGCCAAGAGAAGACTAGCTTCATTTGGGGTATCCATAGTATGACCAAATATCCTATTGCCTTTTTTTCCCCTTTGCTTGCTTATTATTCCACTTGGCGGTGACTACCGGCAAAATATTTATCTTACTAACGTCTAACCCTATCTTGGCGTCGCATGTTTGGATGCAAATGATTCCAACGACGTCTTTGAGTCGTTCTTCACCAAAGGATATGTACAGTCAATAGTTGCATTAGTGATGCCTTTCTTCAATTATTTGGGTTTGTTACCCAGATTATTGCAAAAAATAGACAGTGGTGTAGACGTGCGAATGATGAAAATCTGAAAGTGGCTCTGCTAATAAGGAGTTTTTGGTTTCTGCAATTGTTTTCTTTATTTATGCAAATCCAACACCTCTCTATTGGGGCTAGCTCAATTGGCATAACTCATGCATCTCACTAGGAGGTAACGAGGTTAAATCTCCCTGCCTGCTTGGGGAGTTATTCCCCTTGTATTTGTTGAGATTATTGCTTCCCTTAATGGGACGATTAGTTGAGTTAGCTTTTGTGATTTTTTTTTCCCCCAAGTTTGATGTAATTATGATACTCATATTCTGTTACCGCTTATAGTCCCAAAAAAAAAACTCTTCGGTTGGAGTGCCGATAAAAAAAGACAAATTTCTCAAGTTGGATTGGATTTGTTCCTTCTTTGGACCTGTAGTGCTGATGTTTTGGTTCATTTGTTTGGTTCGGTTTGGTTTTATTCACTAGTTTTGCGGGTCTTTTATGTACTTCATTTTCTTCTCGATGTATTCCTTGTCGAGCATTTATAAAATCTGTCAATAGCACATAAAACTATAGCAAAACTTCAGGATAAACTATGTTTGTTGTGGTGGAATCTGTCTCGTCCTGAGGTAGAACGACACTTATACGACTAAAAGATGTACATCTTGATAAGGCCACATGTAGTTGTCCGTGACTGAAAACTGGTGTGCGTAAATCAACCCCAACAAATTTCACTGATTGCCCTTGCGATTTATTAATGCTCAAAGCATAAGCCAATCGAATAGGAAATTGACGTCTTGTCAATCGAAAAGGAAATTCCGAGGAGGAAGTGGTTAAAGATATTCTTGGTATGAAGGCTGAATGACCAAAATTATCTACAGTTAAGAGTTGAACTTCAATTATGCGAGACGCATATCTAACAACCATCATCCGTGTACCGTTACAAAGTCCATCTTTAGGCGCAATGTTTCTTAATAGCATAACAGGATAACCCACTTTCAACTCTAACTTAAACGGTGGTAGGCCAGGAGGATCTAATGAGTTCAAATAGTCATTCAGATACCGATTTGTAATGGTGCGATCAATTTCATCATCTTGAGACATTTTATCTGCTGATAAATAAGTAGAGGTATCACTAGGAAAAATGTTCAATGCAGCAGAATTAATAGCAACAACATCCTCATTTCGGGCCGAAAGGATTGTGCGCTCAGTTAAAAACGTCGGGGTCGATGTTGTTGCCACATCTAAGCCTGGATAAACTGTAGATAGTAATTCGTTTAGATCTCGACATTTGTGTATTGTGAATGAGAGCTTTATGATTTCCTCCGGATTAGTTCCAACCTACGATAATTTAAACAGATGGAAAAAGATGAATATCAACATTTCAATAATTTAAAAAGCCCTATCAATGGTTGTCGTATCCGTGTTAGACACGCCAATGGTCGCTGTATCGCTGCCAAATAACCCACCTCGACCAACATTTTGTTTTTGAAATTAAGCTTCGAGTAGAGCAATTCACAATGGTGACACTTCAGCTGGTCTAATTCAATAAGTGCGTTGGATAAAGATGGGCTTAAATCAGTTACCTTTATGCTATCCTTGTTGTCCTCATGGAGTTTCTAGCATTGAAATCCCAAGAGATCCGGTAAACTAACCTGTAAAAACGAAATAAAAAACGGAACAGATAAGTAGGCAAATAGGTTCTCATAAAAAAAACTAAAATATGAAAAACTAAATTGTAGTAGTGATTCTGTTCTAACCTAGTATTTGTTATGATAAAGAGAAAATTGCCTGCTATGATAAAAAAAATGACAATCTCGAAGTTTTTTTTCCACCAAGGTTCAAAGCTGTTATCTTTGGGCTATGCAATACGGATGAGTGTGCTCTGACCGGATAGATTTCCTTAAAATCCTAAAGCTGTAGTAACCTAACCTGTGAAAACGAAATCACATCAAAAAATCAAGTGACAATCCAATGAGAGAGAGCTTGAAGGCTAATTAGCAATCCACGGCTAAAATTTTGTATCAAAAACTTAATTAGGTCAGAACTTAAGGCTCATCTAAATGATTCACAGAAGAACCCAAAAATACGATGGTAAGATCTAAGAATACTCACTGAAGAACCCCCAAAACAAAATCATCATCCCATTGTTGGGTGTCCATTGTTGCCGTGGATTGTTGGGGTCATCATCATACCATTGTTGGGCGTCCATCATACATTCCCACAACAACGGCCATTGTTGGGCGTCCATTCCTCTTCCATCGTCAAATCATCATGATAGTGTCCATTGTTGGGCGTCCGCTGTTGGGTTCATTCCTTAATTAAGTGGAATCCCTGATTAGGTGGGATCAAATTAAGAGAAATTTCTCTAAGCCGTTTGATTAATTTCTATCAATCTCAGCCGTAAAAGATAACTCCTTTAATTTTGGTTTTGAATTTTGAAATGAAAGTAATTTGAGCCATCAGATTAGTTGGAAAGAAACTTTAAAATTCGATCACGGCCCTCCAAGGTGCCACGAAGGACACTTGTGAGAGAGACATTCTGAAAAGCGTTGTGTAATGTAATATAGATATGCTGGAAACTTCTAAGCAATGGGCCCCTTCGGTGCAGCGGTAGTAAGGGAATTCTCTAAGCGTTTGGTCACTGATTCAAGCCTCCTCCTGAACAGTTTTAGAGTCCATTTTCTTTGTGTTACAAAGATGCCTGAAATCACAGATTTTCTTTAGGAAAAAATTTGAGAGGCAATATAAAATAGCATGGTAATTTTGTCAATCCAATAATGGACTTTGGGCAAGTTTCTCATTATTAGCACCCATGTTTTTGCACTTCCATTTTCTATTGCGAAAAAAAACATCCGAAGTGCTTCTTTTATTATTATTATTTTTTAATCCACATTTTTTTTTTTGCGTTCTCCACCACCCCATACAAGGATTTTTAAGCAAAATGACTTTTAGCATTTTTGCGCAAAAATTACCTATAGCAATGGGTTCCAAAAATGGGAAACTCCCCGTAAGTGTGCCTCACAATTTTTGATAGGATTTGCGTCAATATAGCTTTAGCATCTAAAGTTTGTGCCATAAGGATAAAGGGCCCCATATTGTAATTTTGCTTAGGGCCCCATAACTCTCAGGGCCGGACCTGGAGGTGTACCAAGAAAATGAGAAAAACGACGTCGTTTTGGGCGAAAAGCAGGGTCTGGGACCCAAAATAAAGGCCCAACAAATTTTGAAAACTTTAAATGGCATGAAAAGACTCCATGCGAATTCCTTTATAACTTTTGAATATAGATTCTAAACGAAGACGACAAAGTCCTACACAGACTCGGTCCACTCGGACTCTAAGCACGACTTAAGTCTTTGCCACTGGGCAGTCTTTGTTCAATCTGACCCCGAAATGTACGTTTTAAAAGACATTTTATACGACTCGAGTTTGTATTCCACACTTGTGTGGACTCAATTTCGAATCTCGCGTCCGCACTTGCAACCTTTGACGGGTCATTTAAAGATGATTTGAAAGCAGCTGCTTTCGTGGTAAACAAGGCAAAAGGCTCTGTTGGGCATTGCTTATTTTACTCTTTCTCGGTCGATGTGGGTTTCCACTACATTTTTTATCTGGTGTATTTATTGATTAGTCTTTACACTTATTAATACGTAATTTTTATTTAGTTTGTTGCTGAAATTTTTGTAATTGATCCTTCGTCTTGATGAGAGGGGTAAAAAAATTATGAAAATTTAGACCAAAGTTGAAAAAACTTCATATAAGACGACAAGTTAGATAAAAAAGTACCAGTTATTTGGTAATTTTTTTGTCTTTACCGAATTTCTTTTTTTTTTTGCTTTTGTTCACACACACACTTTTTAGACTCTTCTCGTCAATGCGAATGATTAATCCAAAAAACAAAATGAAAATCAAACAAAATTCATGGAAAAAAAAAACGAAAACAAAAATATAGAAAATATAGTGAAACGTCAATTTTTATTTCCGCTTTTTCAGTCTAATGAAAAATGGGTAACTCTTTCGTTTTCATCGACTATACTTTTTGAGAAAATTTTGGATGTCGGCTAGATATCACGTGGCTGTATCCAGTGCACACCTTTGCCGTCCCAAAGTATTTTGGACAGTGCGGATTTTAGAGAGAGAAGAGAGAGGTAGGAAGGAATCTGAACCATCTAAACTACTTTTAAACGGCGAGATGCACTCTAGACACCACGTGTGCCTACCCTATTTGCACCCCATATTTTCTCCATTTAAAGAGCATTCAAAAGCAGCTATTTTTCCACGCCTCTGTTCAAACTTCAAACACTCTTCTCACCCCAGTAAACAAGGCATAAGGGCATCCACAGTTGACTCCCTACAAATTGCTCCTAAGTTGTATCCTAGGGTGTCCACATAAGAATATTGGGGTCCACTTTTCACTCTTAGAGATTGCTAAATTTAGAGAGGATGTGTGCACTTAATGGGCTAGCAATAGCATTTTCTATTTTGTGAAAAAAAAAATTCAAAAAATGTGGGACCCATACAATAATAATTTATGTTAAAAAATGTTCTTCTTCCTCCTTGAAAATTTCATATTAAAAAATTATTTAAAGACTTTGGGTCCCACTTGGAGTTAGCTACAAAGCTACCCAAATTTAACTAATGCGGTAGGAGCCAAGCTTAGGAGTCACCCTTAGGTGTTTATATGAAGAGCCCATTGAAGACAATAATTGAGCACATGGCTAGATAAATGTTAGGAGTCTCACTTAGAAGTCATTTTGAGAGCTCACTGTGGATGCCCTAAGGCTCTGTTTGACATTGCTTATTTTTGTAACAATTAAGAAATGCCAAACTCATAACTCTTTCCATAATCTTTATTTCCACTTCTTCAATCTCAAAACCCATAATGAGAGATGGGTTAAGTGTTCCATTTCGAAATTTTTCCGGATCCCATTTTTTAGAAATAGACGAGAAAAAATCAGCTTCGTTCGACTAATAACCACTTCAAGCCTTGGGTGATTTTAAACATTTAGGGAATCTCACATCGCCTAATTAGAAACAATATAGGATGTTATGTCTTAAGGGCAAGCACAGCAGCCGACCCAAAACTCCTCCGATCCCTATTTTACAGAGGGAAGCAACAAAAATGAGCTGCAACAGCCTCCTCAAATGGGTGAACAAAGTACAAACGTGAACAGTGGCTCCCCAAATCACCCCCTATTTGTTCAGCCACTGTTCACTCCCAATTTGTTTTTTAATCATTTTTTCCCTCACCCTCTCTCTCTCCACGCAGCAATTGTTCAACGGCATCTCTCCCGCAGCAACAGTTCGACGGCATCTGGCGACGGGTTTCGAACTGGGTTGGCCGGCATTGGGATGGCCAGAGATGGAGGTTTGGGTTCGCCGGATGGGGTTCGTTCGAGATGGGGTTCGTTCGAGATCTGGGTTCGAGATCTGGGTTCGCCGGATGGGGGTCGGCAAAAATGGCGACTCTGGGCTCTTGGCCGACGGCGAATCTGGGTTAATCTTAGCCGACGGAGAGTCTGGGTTACTCTTGGCCGGCGGTGAGTCTAGGTTCACTGGGTTTCTTCCATGGCAGTGTATTGTGTATATATGGGTGTGTGTATATATTGTATTATTTTGTAAAATAAAAAATAGTATTTTAATAGTGCAGAGGTAGTATAGGTAGTATTGTTGGAGTGTTGAAAGAGACATGGGTAGATAAAGCACTGTTCAGTAATTTATTTGACTCAAGTTTTGTGGAGCCTTGTTGTGGATGCTCTAATGTTGCGTATATAGCATTATTGAATTAGAAAGGAGCTTCACACACCAGTACTTGATATTTTCTTTTAGTCGACTATTATGAAAAATGTCTCAAAATATTTTTAGTCTTAGAACATTCAGAGGAAAAAATATTCTGATTTTCAAAAAATAATTTATGAAAAAGTCATCATTGAATTTAATCAAACTCTTCAAGGACAAACGTATTAAATGTATCTTCCTCGAAATTTCCTTTTCAAAAGTCAGATTTCATGTCCAAGACCAGTAATATGGGGACCATGGAGTATTAATTTCGATTGAACCAAACAAAGCCTAAACATTGACTGACCGGAGTCTAGACGCGTGATCTCATCAAGTTTATTTCTTCCATAGACTACATACAATCTGGGGCCTTTATATATAACAACATGCATTTCTCGAAATCAAAATATCAATAGAGCAAACCAGCAAACCAGTAGTTTGTTCATATTCATGGCTTTGACATTAATCTTTCTCATTTTCACCACATTTTCGACAATAGAAGCTCAACAAAGATCCACAAATATAACCCTAAGCTCTACTCTGACACCCACCAGTACCAACTCCTCCTCCTGGCTCTCACCCTCCGGCCTCTACGCCTTCGGTTTCTACCAGCAAGGCAGCGGCTACGCTGTCGGGGTCTTTGCTGCCGGTATTCCCGAGAAGACGGTGGTCTGGACCGCCAATCGAGACGATCCACCAGTCCAGAGCAATGCTACCTTGGCCTTTATTGAAGGAAGTCTCGTTCTTAACCGAAACCCACTCATAGCTGATGTTTCTCAGTCAATTTCCGCGGCATCGATGCTCGACTCGGGCAATTTCGTTCTTTATAACTCCGTTGGAGCGATAATCTGGCAGAGCTTTGGTAACCCAACGGACACGATTCTCCCCGGCCAACGTCTTGTGGCCGAGCAGAATTTGATTTCCAGTGTCTCGGAAGGCAACCACTCGAGTGGGCTTTTCCGTCTCAAGATGCAAAGTGACGGGCACCTGGTTGCGTACCCGTTGGAATCTCAGGACACCGCCCCATATGCTTACTGGGCATCCGGCACGAATGGAGACGGAGAGAACATCACACTCAATCTCGCTGGTAATGGCCACCTCTATCTATTAAACACAACAGGTGCCAACATTGTAAAGAGTATCACCGAAGGAGAATCCTCAAATGATAGGAAAATCTATCGGATGACACTCGATGCGGATGGAATCTTTCGAGTCTATTCACGTACCTTGGAATCGAAGGGCAGCTGGTTGGTCACGTGGTATTCCTCGGCCGATAAGTGCGATCCCAGAGGCCTGTGTGGCCTCAATGGGTATTGCGTTCAGAACGACAACGCGGCCAATTGTAGATGCCTCCCGGGATTTAATTTTGTAAACCCCAAGAGCTGGACCCTCGGTTGTGAGAGGGATTACGCCGCAGTGAGTTGCGACACCACCAATGGCAGCAGAACTATCAAGTTCGCTATGGAGGAATTGGATAACATGTTATGGGAGGATGAATCGTATACGGTGAGCGAATTACCCAACAAAGAAGATTGTGAACAATCGTGTTTGGAGGATTGTCATTGCGAAGTCGCGTTCTACAGCCAAGAAAAATATTGCCAAAAACAAAAGCTTCCTTTGAGATACGGAAGAAGATCGCTAACCAGTTCCAAAGTTGCCTTTATCAAGGTACAAAAAGAAGATCAGGTTTTGGCTCCCAAGGGAACCAAGAAAGAGATGAGACTGGAAATAATCCTGATCATTGGTGCTTCACTTATTACTTTTTTCTTTATAGTGTTAACAGTTTCAGGATGTCTTATTTATAGGAATAGGGTTTGGGTATACAAAAAGATTTCCGAGCAAGGGGATATTGAATTCGGCGGTGATATAGTTTTGCGAACCTTTAAGTTCGCAGAACTAGAGGAAGTGACAAACGGGTTTCAAGAGGAATTGGGAAGAGGGGCGTCCGGGACAGTTTACAAGGGTGTACTACCATACAACCAAAAGGTTGTAGCTGTGAAGAAGCTCGAGAAGGTGTTGGCGGAGGGGGAAAGAGAATTCCAGAGGGAGATTAGAGTAATCGGGCGAACCCATCATCGAAACCTAGTCCAACTCATCGGTTATTGCCTCGACGGACCAAACAGGCTTTTGGTTTACGAGTACATGAGCAATGGATCGCTAGCTGATTTTCTCTTCACACTCGAAAGGCCCCGACCCAATTGGGATGAAAAAGTTGAGATCGCCCGCGACATTGCACGCGGTATTCTCTACCTGCACGAAGAGTGCGAGACCCAAATCATCCATTGCGATATAAAGCCCCAAAACATACTCATGGACGACCACAGGTGTGCCAAAATCAGCGACTTCGGATTGTCAAAGCTTTCGAAGGGGCCAGACCAAACGAAAACCTTCACGGGGATTAGGGGAACGAGGGGTTACGTGGCACCCGAGTGGCATCGAAAGTTGCCTATTACAGTCAAAGCGGATGTTTACAGCTTTGGGGTCGTATTGTTAGAGATCATATGCGGTCGGAAGTGTTTGGATTGGAGCCGTAGCGAGGATGAAGCTGTGCTAGAAGACTGGGTATATGATTGTTTTGAGGCCAAGGAGTTGGGCAAGTTGGTGGGGCATGAAGAAGAGGTGGACAAGAGGAAATTGGAGAGAATGGTAAAAGTGGCCCTCTGGTGCATTCAAGATGAGCCATCGCTTCGTCCTTCAATGAAGAAAGTTTTGTTGATGATAGAAGGAACTGTGGACATCCCAACGCCTCCTAGTCCTACTTCCTTTCTAAGTGCCATATGATTATTTTTTGGTTGAGTTTAGGTTTAATAAGGCTTAATTACTCCATTTCAATCTTATAATTTCCTCTCATTGACATGGAAAAATGTTAGTATTTAAAAATTTTGCGTCGTTTCTCTTTTTTTTTTTTTTTCTATCCTTTTATTTTCTTTTCATCTCTTTTCTTTTATTTTTTTAATTTGTACTTTTTCTATTGGTCCCTATTCATTTAAATAGTACTAGAAAAGTAGTTCACATTTTAGAATGTATGTTCATTTCGAATTTAATGGTTTCTTTGATTGTGTAATTTAGATCAGATCCGGACGTGGTTGTTCCACGGCAATACAGACTCGACCCACTCCTACTCATCCCGGGCAGCATAGCATGTCGGGAACAAGGGGCGACATACTCGATGTAATCACTCCCCCTTTTTTTATTCTTTTATAAGAAACCAATTGAAAAAATCCGAAAATTTGATATATATTAGCCGACAAAGTTCATCTCAAAGTGGTGACTATGTCTAGTGGTGTGTGATAAGATATATAAATGTTAGACAAAATTGGAGATAAATTTTTATGTGTTCTTTACTACTTCAATAGTATTACCAAAATTACATTGGCCAAACTTTTAGTACAAAGTTCTAAATTAAATCAGTCAATTTTTAATTTTGAAATTAACAAGTCCCTCATATTTTCATTTTTTTAGCTCAGGGAAATGCACCTTTTGCAATCAAACATTAGGACAAGGGTGCTGCATGATTACTAAAATACCCTTCTACAAAACTAGTGAATGTTCACTAACAACCAAAATCAACCATCTACCATCTCCAAGCCGACCACCACCCCACCACTGGCAGACCACTTCCGGTGACTTTAAACTCCGGCAGCGACCCAAAAAATTAGTGAAATTTCACTAATATTTAAAAGTTCTTTTATAGTATTAAAAATTCAAAAATCCATCCAAAAACCAGCTCCGAAAAGCCCACCCCGTAAACTCCTGTCACTAATACTTAAAATGTTCTAATTTAGTGTTGAAAAATAAAAAACAAATGGCCATGTAGCAACTGGCCGATTGAAATTTAACTGTAAAATTTAAAAATAAAAAAATAAAAATAAAAACGTAAAAACGTAACAATTACAAACAAACTCAATCGCACAAATCAATCTGTGAAAACTAGTGAAACTTCACTAATCATCATAAATCTACATTGTCGACAATCACTTTGCGTTCGAAAATTGTCAAATTATACTCGATCATCCAGCACATAAACATGTAATCAAGTGAAACGAATGAAACATAGTGAAGCCTAATTAACAAAACATGCATCATATTTCAAAAAGTAAATGTAGTAAAACCTAGGAACATATTGAGCCTTGGAGGACTCTCTCTCTCTCTTTCTCTCTCTCTCTCTCTAACTCTTTGCCTCCCTTTTTCCCCAGCCAGATCTGCAGCCACCTGGGGGGAAGGCGCCCCCTCTTACCCTCCTCCCCCCAGGCTCCTTTCTCTTCTCCCTCTGCTGGTTGCCTCGCCTCCATTGCAGTTGCCTCCCCTCCGATCCTTTTCCTCTCTATCTGTGGCTATGGTGGCGGGTTGTTGCGAGGAACGTCGGTCCTCCCTCTGGTTCACTCCTGAGTGTTTCTCCAGCTTTTCTTAACGGCTGGGGTGGACTCGCGGACGTCGGCCTTCACGGCGATAGACCCATGAATTCCCTTCATTTTTTGTGTTTGGTGATGGCAGATTGCAGTTTCCTGGTGTTGGTGGTCGAGATGTTCTCCGATGTTGCAACTGGGTCTTGCTCCCAGAAACAGGCGATACTGGTTTGTTGCAGCGGCATTTCCTTCTTCAAGTGGCTGTAGTTCGGTAGGCTTTTACTGCAGTTTGGTGACGTTTGGTGACTTGCAGCCTTGGGTCTTTTTTGTTTTTTGCAAGGTGTTGAGGTTGATGATGATCGGCGGCGGATGGATGGTGGTAACAATTAGGCAGTCGTGATGGCGGCGCTGGTTGTCGCTCTTCGCTGCTTAGGGTTTCTTGTTATTAGGCTTGGGCCATTTTCATTGCGGATTATAATGTTATATTTGGGTTTTTTACACCTATGGTGGTGTGGGCTTAGGCCTTGGTTTTCTCGTTTGGCTCCTTGTCAAACGTGGAGGGTCTCGTTTCCCTTTAATCTTTGTACCATTCAAAAGGTTAATAAAATTATTTTTTGTTGTTAAAAAAAAAAAAAGGGTAGTAAAACCTCACGAATCATCATAAAACATAGCAGAAGATCAATAAAACATAGCAGAAGTTCAAATAGACTTCTAAAAGGTCCTCGATGGCATCGAGGGACTGGTCAATGAGGTGGTATTGGGGTTCAAGTTAGGGTTAGGGTTTTAGTGAGTTGAATCGTGGGAGAACATTGAACAGTTCGAATATCCCATTGCTAAGAGAGTGTGAGTCAGAGCAATAAATTACAAATCCGAACAGGTTCTATGAGGGAAACCTAGGGCAAATTTTGTGTGTGTGTGTGTAGAGAGAGAGAGAGAGAGAGAGAGAGAGAGAGAGAGAGAGAGAGAGAGAGAGAGAGGCTTCATCTACTAGTCATTCTTTGTATGAAAATTGTTGCACGAACATCTTTCACATGCTGTTTTGAAAGCCCGTGGGTAACATTGTCCAAAAAAGATTGTTTTGGCCTTATGAATGTAAGGGTATGAAAATTGACGGAGCTCAGTGCAATAAAAAATAACTGCGTCCTTCCGCTAGGTCAAAACTTTTCGAATTAACTTTGGTTTTTCTGAGGTAACCAAATATAAGGGCCATGTCTTAAACTCGCCAAGGGCCAAACTCGGAGCCGGCCCTGGGAGCCAAACCTTTTCCCATTTGATACATATGCTTCTTGGACCTAAACATAGTGGCGCCTTTGAATTGTTACCAATACATGTAGCTTTTGTTGAGTCACAAGCACTCAGTAATTCGATTGGCCAAGTCCTAGCACAATTGAATAAAAAGTCATGACCGCTTACGCTGCTCCCATTTACAAGGAGAAGTCCAAAGGCACTAAACAAGTTGCAAACAAATGTAATAAATGTGCATGTGACAGTTTTTTTATGGATAAACCTACTCATGTATTGCAACATGCATGAATATATTGACAAACTCAAAGAACAAGGGGAAACCTCATACCGACGTTAAAAAATAAAATAAAACATATTTCATCATATTTACCTCAATAGATACTCTTATCAGCTTCAAATTTACCTAATCAACGAGATTTCTCCCGCAAAAAATATAAAAACAGATGGTAAAACTGTATGTTTATTCAAATCTAATGAAGATTGCATGACATAGAGTATCATAACTAAAGATGGAACGCCCTATCATAAAAAACAAGTCTAAATATCATTGTCCAAGTTTGGGGACCCTGCTGACCACAAGGTTCTATAGGCCCTGCCGAGCCGATTGGGGTTCTAACGACCCTAATTTTTTAAAATAAAAATTAGTTTATTAAATTAATTTTACTTTTATTTAAATAATTTTCTTTGTTAATAATTATTTTGGGTCAATAATTATTTTTGAACTAGAGTACTAGTATATTTATACTACTATGTATATATTAGAGCATCACTAGTGGTATACTCAAACACAAAAATACTCAAAGATGAGTATTTTGATACACAAAAGAGGCTCACAATGGTATTTGGATAAATACTCAAAGTTAACAACATTTGTTACAAATACTCAACTTTTGGCATTTGAATACTCAAAACTATCAATCTTTCTCAATAACCAAACCTCAATAACCAATTTTTGGGGACCACACCGTATCAAAAGTAACAACATTCTCTCTCCATTTTTCAAATACTTAATTCAAAACTCAATTTTTTTGCACTTTCTCCCAAAAATTGAAATTTTCAATTTTTAATCTTTACCAAAATATGTTCAAGATTGATCTCATTCTAAACGTATTGTGAATATCTTTTAAATGGTAATAATATTATAAAAAAATATAAATGTACAAATTTAAAGTTGTGCCCATTTTATGAAAAAAAAAATAGAGTGAATAGTAGTTTTTTTATTATGGACACAAATGAACCATTGTAGAAGGGTCGATACTCAAACTTATAAACCCATTAAATGAATACTCAAAATGTGATGTGCCAATATTTGAGTATCCATATTTGAGTATACCACTAGTGATGCTCTTAGTACTACTAGATTTCCTAAGATTTCTCTAGATTTTCCTTAGAGTTATTAGCCATGTGCTTGCACATGGAGGAAGGAGGGAGGAAGCTTCCTAATTACTTAGTCACCAAGAATAAGTACACTATCCATGCATATGTATACACTAGAATCCCATAAAAGATCTAGGATTCTTTTCCATTAAAAACCCTAGGATTGTATAAGATTCTCCCTTTAAAACCTATAGATCTCCATGAGTAAACCTAGATTTTGCTAAGATTCACCTAGGATTCTCCATGATGGGTCTAAGATTTGTTAGGATTGTGTTGTACTTCTAAATCTAGGAAGCTTCCTATTTGGCACATGTGTATATACAAGTGTACATACATATGTGTGTATATAGTTGCTTGCGACCTTAACTTGTGTTGTAATTTAGGATGCCCGAAGTGTAGGGCTAAGTGTCGCGTAGCATGATAACCGGTAAGACCGGGTCAAATCCACAGAGACCAAATGCACAGCGGCATGATGGTTTACTTACAAATGAAGTTTTTAACCTTAAAGCGGCAAACTAATTTTTGTGGTTTGATTGGTGAAAATCTCTCGACTTCGAGAACGACACAGAAAATTAAAAAGACTAATTAAACTAAGGCAAAGTCTAGGGGTATTTAATGACCATTACTAGGATTAATTCGTCCTCTCTTGATCACCGGCTCGGAACATCGTCAAATGCTCCCGAGCGGAAGATTTAAAGTTTAAAACCATTTGACTAGAAAGGGTGTTTAACAAAGATTTAGACGAGATGAACGGATTAAACCCGAGTCATGGAGTGTTAATCACCTCATGACTAAGCCTATATAAACTACTCACACATCATTCTCTCTCCAATAAAAATATCCCAAAAAGCTCTCACAAAAAGCAAAACATTCCAAAAGTGGAAAGTCCGAAAAGATGCTTCAAAAGTTGCCCGGACATGATTGGGTCGATCCACCTTGAAGAGTGGATCGATCCAAATTGGTCTGTTGAGCATTTGGATGAGGTGGATCGATCCAACTCCCTCTGTTGAGGTAGATTTTTTACCCAACTTCGGGGGCATGCCCCGGCTTCGTTCAAACTCGGAATGAGGTAATTCTTGAACCGTTGGAAAGCTCTATGAGTCTACTTTCGAACGCAATTGACCTCATCTTCATAGCCTTTGTATCTTGAGAGAAATGATCCTTTTTCCTATCAGTGTGTCGGATTTCTTTAAGGCTCATAGCTATAGATTTCTTTAAGGCTCATAGCTATAGATTTCTTGTTCATTTGTTCTGGGCCTTCCTTGAACCTTCCAAAGCTCCTTGAATCGACTTCTAAGCTTCGGTGATTGTCCTCCACGGCGTTGAGAGACCTTGGGTACTTTCGGATACAACCGGGGATTATTTGGAGCTTTAGGATACGCCTTTTGCTCCATTTTACCTAAAACTTGAAAAAAAACACCAATCGCGCAATATCAAACAATTCAAAGGATTAACATGCGAAAGTGTGTACAAAATGAGAGAGATAAGCCCATATATATCTAATATTTGGGGCTTATCACTAGTACCAAAAGTCTCTAACTTAGATTTTCCCCTAGATTTTCTTACACACAATATTCTTTCCATAAATGGTAGATTTCCTTAATTATTACCTAAGATTTGCCTAAGATTCACCATGATTGAATGAGGATTCTACTAGATTTTCCTAGCCTAATAGGCATGTGCCTATTTGTAGTCACCTTGCTTGTATAACTAGCACCAAAAACCCTTTCTAGTGGGAATTTTCTACTATAACCCTAACCCTAATTCCCCACATTTCTTCTTTATTTATGAAGGGAATATATTCCCTCATTATTAAGGGAATAAGAATATATTCCCTCATTATTAAGGGAGTAAGAATATATTCCTTTTAGATTCACCTAGATTTACCTAGATTTTGTAGACTATTAGACATGTGTCTATTTACTTGCATTGGTAAGTGAATAACTAGTACCAAAACACCCTAAACTAGTGACTAGGTTTTTCTCCTAAGATTTTCCCCATTAAAACCCTAGATTTTGAGAATTAACCTATGGATTTGCTTAGCTAAATAGGCATGTGACTATTTTGTGGTGCTTGTTCTACTAAAACTAGTACCCAAACTCCCTAAAACAAAGGTGGACATGCAAAATCCTACACAAACTAGTGCACTAGAAATTTCCTAGAAAGTTCGTACTAGATTTACCATTTAATTCTTAGATTTTTACCTAGGATTTACTAGGTACCATGGCTAGATTTACCTAGGATTTTATTCTCCAAAATCCCACAAAATCATGGATTTTATTCTTAAATTTTGAAGATTTGGAGCACATGGGGAGAGAGGGGGCCTGCCATAGAGAGAGGGAGGGGTGTCATCCCATTGCCTATAAATAGAGGCCAATGCTTCCTTCATTTCTCACACCAAAAACCTCCCTCACTTTGTAGTTCTTGTAGGAAATTCTAGAGAGAGAAGTTCTCATGTTTTCTTGAGTTTCAAGAAGAAACCCAACCTTGTTCTTTCATATTCAAAGCAAAACCACCACCCTCCACTGCCAAAAACCACCACTAGATCCTAAAAATAGTAGAAAAGTTGGTAGTTGGTGTTTGTGCCTAAAGAAGTTAGTAGCCGTTACTCCGCCTGACGACCGACCTAGCTTTTGCGTCTTCTGACTAACACTCGGAACCAAGGTAAGATTATTCAACCCTAGTCTTAATCTAGTTATTTATTTTTACATAGACTTTCTAACCATTCCTAAATACATTTTTTTTTACGTTGTTATAATGCTCGTAGTCGTTTTAATTTTTCCTCAAAGTTACTTACTTGTTCTTGGCTTACGGTAAAATTTAGTGGTAATAAAAGAAGCATTTTTCTAAATATCACGTAGTCGTTATAATGCTCGGATAAAAATTCACTTTTCAAAAATACGCCATGCCCAACTGACTTTTGGAAAGAAAATGTAATTATTTTGCGAGCTACCTATGACTGTGTGGATGACCCCCTTTGGTGTTTGTCAAAAAAATTACCTTCACGTTGTCTAAGAAAGGAATGGTGATTCTAACTGGACTCGTCCAGCCATCTAATCTGGAACTCCCTGGTTATCTCACTTTTTGAAGGTTAATCACACAAAACGAGATTTTCTTAAAAACTGATTGCGTGATTGATCAGTGCTATTTTTCTACTAACCCTAGACTGGTTTTGAAAAGAATTGTGCGTAGAAAAGTTATTATTTTATGTGACACGTTTTTCGAGAAAAGAAGCATATTCACGAAATGAGTTTTTACGAGACATGTTGCATATTCACTAGACACGATACGACATCGACACGACCCGGTTTTCAAGAAAATGAACGATTGATTGATTGACGAGACAAGAATGAAAATGGATTGATTGGAATCAAACGGTTGTACAGCTTGAGCACTATCCCAACTTCGCGGAGAGAATTTGGTTGTCTTTGGTGCTAAGTGTGTACAACACATAGTGGACGGACCTTGAAACATATTGTTGAGATCAGTAAGACAAGACAGCCGGGACTATGTTGCGTGTGTGTGCGGGGTGAACGGATCTTGTATCTTGTAAGTGTGCGCCTTGATACAAGATGGCCAGGACCTCGAGCGGAAAAGTTGGTAACCGTCAGTTGAAAGGAGAGGGAAACGGGCTAATAACTTTCATGTGATGAACTGTACTGTAGGCCCGGTGGTCAGAAGCAGTACCATAGAGGAGTGGAGTGAATTGATTGTTGACCCGAAGGATGGAAACAGTACCTAAACTTTGTTAAATTTCAAGAAGAATGCCGACACTAAAAGATGATACGAGACACTATTTATTTTCACACGATATACTCTGATCTGCATTGACATTTCTATTAAACTCCCGCCATTATTTTCCGGTTATATATATTGTTCTAGAATTGCTAGTTTAAGGTTTGGGTAGAGCTGTCTCCTGGGCGTATCGCTCACGGTATTGCACTTGTGTGACCCTGACATAATACCACGGTGTTGTCTTTGCGACTCTGACGCATTATGCTAGACTATCGAGATGAACAGGAAGAATTTTATAGCTTGGAGGCATACGGAGCAGGACAAGACACTGTGAGGGCTGTCGGCCATGCCATGGAGTAGAGAAACCGTAGTCGTCCTTGTAGTGATTAAATGTATTGACAAGAACATTTATGTAATTTTCCTTTTTGGTTATCTATTGTAAGACTTTACTTATTATTATTATTGTAATAAATATAACGTACCCAAAATTAGGGGCGTTACAGCAATCGTCCAAACGTGTTTTGGACGGTCCAGATTTGAGGGGTGCTGAAGGTGTTTTGGGTATTTTAATTCCTCCCAAATCTGGACCGGCCAAGAAACAATTGCGGTCTAATTTTTTTCACCATACAATTATTGTATGTTGTAAATAACGCATACATTCTATACTTTTGGTTTTTTTTTTTTTTTTTGGGCATTGGCCATACATATTATACTTCTAACATCGGCAATCAGTGTTGCTAGAATTTTATTCTTTTAACTCTTTTTGTTGTTCGTGAAGACTTTGGGACAAGAACTTTGTTAGAAAATTAAATTACTTCCACATGCAATTTTGATAATTTTTTTGCCATACGGATGTGAATATTGGGGCACGAAAAAACATCAGTGTTAATTTTTGAAGCAATTAAGATTGTACGAAACAAGCTATGCTCACTGATAAAGCCAAAGATTTGGGTAAATAGTTATCTGTAATTTTTTTTATACGGTTAGTGAATAGGTAAAAAATAATTTGCAACCCCTCTAATTGAATTTTATAGTTAAACTATCACATTTATGCAAATATATTCTTCGTTTGCAGTGGGATAAAAAACACGCTTCAAGAGAGACTTCGAAAAAAAAATTCCCCCAAGAGAAACTTTGAATTTACATAGTCAAAATAACAAACTTTGTCCATCACACTTGTTTGACACATTCTCCCCTACTTTCAAAGCAGTGACAGACTGACAATCATTTAAGGAACATTCAAGAGAGAGAGAGAGAGAGAGAGAGAGTAGTACATTGTGAACTAGAAAGTCATGTGAGCAAGACTTGAGATTCAGCGAAGACTTCTCACCCCAGTAAACAAGGCAAAATGCTCTGTTTGGCCCTTCTTATTTTTGTTACAATTACTAGTCTTTCTCTAAACTCATAGAGTGTTCCGCTAAGGGTGTTTTTAGAATAAACTGTTTTTCACGATTTTTTATGTGATGTATTGTGAGAGAATGACTTGTCTCGGTTTTTGAAAAAAAACTGTTTTTTCTTAGTGGATCACCACCTCAATCTGTACAAAAAAGGCTTTCTTTTGGAAAATTTAATCAAACTTTTTAAAGAGACACATGCACTAATTATACATGCATGTCGGAGGGTGTATTAATATTCATTGAAGCAAACAGAGCTTAAACATTGACTGACCAGAGTCGTGATCCCACGAGTCTCGTCTCTTACCCAGACCACAAGCTTGGGGCCTTCATATAACAACCTACATTTCTCTAAATCAAAATATCAAGCAAGAACAATGAACCACCAAAACAGTAATTTCTTCACATTCATAGCTTATACATTAATCATTCTCTTTTTCACCACATATTCAACAGTAGAAGCTCAACAAAGATCCACAAATATAAGCCTAAGCTCTTCTCTAACACCCAACAGTACCAACTCCTCGTGGCTCTCACGCTCCGGTCTCTACGCCTTTGGTTTCTACCGGCGAGGCAGCGGCTACTCTGTCGGGATTTTTGCTGCCAGTATTCCCGAAAAGACAGTGGTCTGGACCGCCAACCGAGATGATCCACTAGTCCCAAGCGATGCGACTTTGGCCTTTATAGATGGAAAGCTCGTTCTAAACAACCCCCAAGGCGAAAACACAAACATTGCTGTTGTGAATGAGTCTATTTCCGCGGCATCGATGCTTGACTCAGGCAATTTCGTACTTTACAACTCTGTTCGCGCGATAATCTGGCAGAGTTTTGATAACCCAACAGACACCATTCTTCCCGGCCAACCTCTCGTGGCCGGGAAGTGGTTGGTTTCCAGTTTCTCAGAGGCCGACAGCTCAAGTGGGCTTTTCCGTCTCGAAATGCAAAAAGACGGGAACCTCGTCTCGTACCCACTACCATTAGGCGACCCGTATGCTTATTATGCAACAATGACGAATACCGGAGAAAACATCACACTCAATCTTGATGACAATGGCCATCTCTATCTGTTGAACGTAACAGGTGCCAACATAATACGGAATTTGACCACAGGGGAATCCTCGAATGATGGAAAAATCTATCGGATGACACTCGATGCGGACGGAATTTTTCGAGTCTATTCGCGTACCTTGGATCCGAAAGGCAACTGGTCGGTTAAGTGGTATTCGTCAGCTGATATGTGTGCCCCCATAGGCCTGTGCGGCCTTAATGGGTATTGCATTATGATCGATGACAAGGCCAATTGTAGATGCCTCCCGGGATTTAGTTTTGTAAACCCCAAGAGCTGGACCCTCGGTTGCGAGAGGGATTACGCCGCAGTGAGTTGCGTCACCACCAATGGCAGCAGAACTACCAACTTCGCTATGGAGGAATTGGAGTACGTGTAATGGGAGGACGACTCGTATAAGCTGAGCGAATTACCCAACAAAGAAGATTGTCAACAATTGTGTTTGGAGGATTGTAATTGCGAAGTCGTGTTCTACAGTGATGGAAAATATTGCAAAAAACAAAAGCTTCCTTTGAGATACGGAAGAAGATCGCTAACCAGTTCACTATTTGCCTTTATCAAGGTTCCAAAAGTTCAGGTTTTGGCTCCTAAGGGAACCATGGCTTATCAATTAATTTGTAGTTAGGTCATAGTTTATATCCCTTCCGTTCCTTTCTTTTCTATACCCAAAAAACAATAATAATAATAAGAAAGAAGAAGAAGAAGAAGAGTAAAATAAAAAATAAAAAAATATTGCACGTCACTGAATTGCTTATTTCTATATGTGTAATGTTTCCTTGGTAGAGTTTTTATGTTATTGTCTCCATGTTCTGCACCAGAACAATCTGGACAAGTGGTCTTCTGTCTATAATTGTAAAACCATCCTTTAATTTGTCCATGCAAAATCTCTTGAGAGTTTTGTCACTTTTCCTCTCAAAAGTTCTCCAATTTTGGTGATGTACTTTGTTTGTCTTACTGGAATGGCATAGAATCGAACAAAAAAAGTCATAAAAAAATGACTGAGATAGATAGTGGCTATTAATTCCACTGCGTCAGATAGATAATCTATAGTTTTAAAAATGTAGATTTGCGGCCGTTATGAAGATTTTGAGGAAAAAATGGTAGATAATGAGTACGAAAATATAAAGATCTTATATCGCAGCCATTTGAAGATTTTGCAGCATCAACATTTTCAATTGTATGCTGTTTATTTTGGAGAATTCTAGCAATGTTTAGGTTTTTTTTTTTTTTTTGCAAAGTGGCGTGAAGCAATCTGACATAGATATATGTTTAATGTTTGGAACGTAATGTTAATGTTAATGTTTAGAACCTAATGTATATGTTTGGTTTTGGTTCATTTTTCCGTTTGGAATGCCTTCGTAAATGAAGAGTAATTTGGGGGTGGAGTGCCTCTAGTAATTTTTATATCTTAAATGGTAATTTATAACTTCATTAAATATTAGAGTGCCTGCATAAAAAAAGGGAGCCCAAAAATTAACACCAAATAAAAAAAAAAAAAACCTATAACCATCTATTATTGTTGCCCTTTCTTTCATCCATTTTTACCCATTACCACTTGTTTCACGCACTACTACAAGTACTCTCATTGCATTACTGTTCTTAGTGATCACAAATAATGGGCAATCATTTCATTACATTGGTGCAAATCTGAGTCCAAGGGAATCCTTATCTGACACACTAAAAAAAACATCAAATTTAACCTCAAAAACACTTTTTATAATTTACCAAGTTACTTTTCAAAAAATTCTACAAAATCAGATTCTCTATTCAAACTTTAGGAAGTCAATTTATCAAAAACTCACAGAATCACTCTCTTTAAACTTTTACTCTTCCCTCCCTCCTCCTCTTTTGGTGAGTGAACAGTAGGTCACCAAAGTTTTTAAGTTACAATGGCAAAGTTAAGAAATCTTCAAATTGGTGAGCTCGTTTGGTGAGGCTGATTTTTGAGATTTTGGAGGAGTTTGCTCTAATACCAGCATATTTCTCACTCTACTTTCACCATGACTTTGCGTGATGTGACTGACCAACAAGCCGCATTGACCCAAAGAGTTAATAGCTTGGAAACCAACTCGACTACTACTCAAAATAATGTGCCCTCGCTACAAGAAACCATACATGATATGCAAATTTTTGCCACCAATATCGGGACCAACATTACTGCCTTTACAAAATCATTAAGTCAAGTCTATATTGTTGTCGACACTCAAATCCATAGACAACAAGCTGAATTTCATAAGGAGTTCCGCATTGAGGTAGCAAGCCTCGTAACCCAGCAAGCTACCCTGTTAGTTGAGCTTTGTTTTACCCAAAGAGACAAACATATGCGCAAGCATCCCACTGAGGAGGCTCAGGCATAGTCCAATGTTTTTCATCTTAATGGAAATCGTCTTGTCACTGGTCACAACCACAACCCAGGTCACATAGGACCATCCACTCTAACCCATGTCACGCAAGTCCATCCACTGTAACCCATGTTGGCCTCTCTCCGTACTGGCCACCACTTCCAGTTCACCACCTTGGACAAGAGGGTTTGTTTCCCCCGAATCTGTATAATATAAGTAGGCACGTCCCTTATGACTCATATGACATCACTAGAGAGTCAAGGTCGATACTCCCTCATTCGACGGTTCCTTTGACCCAAGTGTTTTCATAGTCTGGTTACACTCCCTAGTGTAGACACCCGAATTTGGCTCTGTAGATATTTTAAGCTCCATCACGTGCGGACTCCCAATGATGAGTATGACGCCTAAATGCTTTGTATGAACTCACGTGATCCCGAGAACATTTGTAAGAAATTGTAGCTAACAAATATGAGATTTCATTGTAAAATGTTCACAAAATTCTTCAAGAAATCAAAGAAGATTCAAGAACAGAAAATGTATTTCACAATAGACAGGGAGAAGAAGGAGAGAGAGAGAGAGAGAGAGAGAGAGAGAGAGAGAGAGAGAGAGAGGAGAGAATCCCACAGAAAACGTAATTCTTGTTTCTTGATCTCAAAAACTAAAAGCTAAACAAAAGATATATGTAAGTGGGAACACCCTCCCACTTGACACGACTAACTAACACCTCCAGCTGGAATATTTGTTGTTGAGCTGGCAACATTAGAGCCATGATTTAGTGTAGACATATGCACAGGGGATCCCTCTTGCTCAGTTACCTTCACAGTCCCCTTCAACCTCAAGAGAGGTACACCAACCATGAGTTTGTGTTTCAGCTGCTGAAAACGAGAAACATAGAGATTCTTTGTAAATATATCAGCAATTTGATCTTCAGAACTGATGTAATACAGAGAGATTTGCTTGGATAAAACTTGTTCACGGATAAAATGATAATCAAGTTCTATATGTTTGGTGCGAGCATGAAAGACTGGGTTGGAGGCAAGAGCTATGGCTGATTTGTTGTCACACCACAACACATGAGGTATAGAAGATGGGATCCCAAGTTCAGTGAACAATTGTTGTAAGCACACCAAATCACTAGCGGTTTGTGCCATGGCCCTGTATTCTGCCTCAGTGGAAGAACGTGCCACTGTGTGCTGTTTCTTTGCACACCAAGACACAAGGTTATGACCCATAAAAATAGCAAATCCTGTAGTTGATCTCTTATCAACTGGGTCTCCTGCCCAGTCAGCATCTGCAAATGCTGTTAGTTTCAAGGTCCAGAAACAAAGTGAAAACCTTGTGTCACTGAGCGTTTAATGTACCTAAGAATTCTCTTGACACCCATAAAATCACTTAGTCCAGGAGCATGCATATGCTGGCAGGCAACATTAACAGAAAACAAAATCTCTGGCCTTGTCAAAGTCAGATACTGCAGAGAGCCAACAATAGTGCGATATAAAGTAACATCCTCCAACAATGGGTTCTCAACAGGAATCCCAGGTTTAACAGATCCTGGGGAAGCACTAGGCTTACACTTAGTCATCCCAGCCTTGAGCAAAAGGTCAGTAGCATACTTTGATTGGGAAACAAACAAGCCAGATGCAGTAGATTGAAATTCAAGACCAAGAAAGTAACTCAACCTACCTAAATCCTTCATAACAAACTTCTGGCTCAAAACTTCAATAAGATGAGAAATAAAAGCTGAATTTGATCCAGTGATAACAATATCATCGACATAGATGAGAACAATAGTAAGAGAGGTGTTTGTCTTGAGAAGAAACAAAGATGTGTCAGCCTTGCTAGAGACAAACCCCAACTGCAAAAGGTAATTTGAAAATAACTCATACCAAGCCCTAGGTGCTTGCCTAAGACCATACAAGGCCTTTGATAAGCCCCCAATATTGTATATATCCGGGCTTATCTAGCTCTTTTTGTTCACACACATGCGCATTTGAATGCCTTATACGATTGATGTTGCGCGAAATGTATTTTTGGAAGTTTCAGGTAAAACCGCGGCATAAGGCGCATTTGAAGCGCTTTGGGACACCTCCCAAGAATCCAAGAGCCAAGGAGTGAAGATTTGGCTAAGGATCAAGAAGACCAAAGATCACAAGATCAAGCCGGAAGACTAACGGCGTGTCCAAGACTCACAAAGACTCCCGGTGGAATCCGGGAGTGAACGAAGACCCACGAGACCAAGTGCTCCCCTTCCCGAAGCTCGCACGATGTTCGGAAGTGTTTTGGAAGATGCCCGGTAGCACACAAGGCCAATGGATGGTGAAGAAAGAAGAGGCAAGCTCAAACGCCTTAGTATTGATCTAGGTATTGATACTAGTATTGATAGTATCAATACCTCTGAAGAACAAAGCTGGACAGAACCGTGGGTATCGATACCCCCAAACTTGGTATCGATACCCAGGCCTTACGGGTAGCATTTTGCAGCTAGGTATCGATACCCCCAAACTTGGTATCGATACCCAGCAGTTCGGGGAATTAATGTAGCCCACTTGTTGGACTTTCCACTTATGGAAACTTTCACCTTTAATGCTTTTAGGATATTTTTGTGTGAGAGAAAGACTATATTGGTTCTCTCCTCTCTCCTTCCCACTCACTTCTTCTTTTATTTTCTTTCTTAGTTTTTTTAGCTCTCCCCTCTCTCCTCCATTGGAGGACTTTTGAAGCTCTCTCTCTCTAGAATTCCCGTGTAACCGTTAACCTCACGTAAGTTTGTCGTTTATTAATCTTGTTACTCTTGTTTAGCTCTCTCAATATATCTAGTTTATTTACATTTTCATCAAGTATTTAGTTTATGTGTTGTTCTAGCTATTTTCTTGGAAAACCCTTGTTTCTAAGTGTTGTTTGTTAATCTCTCAAGCATTAATGTTGTAGGTACACTTAAGATCTTCATTAAAAATCAATTTTCAAGCTTATTAATCATGTTTTTAGTTTTCTTCCAATTTTTAGGGGTATTTACTAGTGTAATGATCGAGTAGTCGTTATAGGCTCGGTCATGGAGTGATTAGCACCCCGTGACTTAGGTTGATTCACTCTCCTCGCCATAATGCAAACATTGCATGTTAATCAAAGAGTTAGAATTCACTTTATGTATCAAAATTGGGATTTGTTAATCCCGTTGATCACACGTAGCCAATGGCTTGACCACTTGGCACGTGTGATGCTTCGGGCGATGTCAATCAAAATGTTTGTATAAATGGCACAAGAATCCTACTCTTTGAGAAACACAATTTCTTGTCAAACGAGTTTAAGTACCAAATCTTCCGTTCGGGGTCGTTTAACGACGTCCCCGAGCCGGTTATTTTAGAGGAGAATGAATTGGCCCAAGGCATGGGTGTTGTGAACCCCTTGGCTTAGCCTTGTTTTAATTAGTCATTTTTTTTAATCTTCCAAGTCATTCACGAAGTTAAGTGAATTCCACCCCCAAACTACAAAAGCCAAGTTTGCCGCTTTAAGGCTAAACCTTCATTCGCGAAACAAATCAACACGCGCTGCGCATTCGGTCTCTGTGGACTCGACCCGAACTTCCGGTTATCATGCTATCGCCGGCCTACACCCTACGCTTGGGGAATCAATATTGGAAAGCAATCCAAGGGCGCAAGCATTTTTGGCGCCGTTGCCGGGGACCCAATGGTCCGCTCCGCGTGAGTTTGCCTCGCGCCACGCCACTGTAAGTATCCCGTTTCATTAGTATATATGGCTTAGTTTACCTTTGTTCAACTAGTATAGTTCTAAGAGCGGATACCCCTAACCAAACAGTTGATTGTTTAAATTGAGGTTTAACGAAGCTCGAGGAAGTATATTAGTTTTTAAGTTTCTGTCATATATATATAACGAGGCGGCGGAATAGCCCCTTGGAACTGTTTATAACGAGGCGGCGGAATAGCCCCTCGGAACTGTTTGTGGTGAGGCGGTGGTATAACCCCTCCAGTCTGCTGTTTGGTGTATGCAATATTACGTGAGAGATCCTCACCGGAGAGTAATTGAGTTTGTTAACCCATTCGCCGACATGGATGAGCGTGAACAACCACCCCCACAGCCACCACAAGAGATGTCCATGAGGCAATATCTTAACCCCACACGCCCCGTACCACCATCACCAATAGTTCATCCCACAGCCAATGCCAATCGTGCTGTGTACACCATTAAACCGAACACAATTTCCATGTTGCCTGTTTTCTATGGGATGAAGTCCCAATGCCCTTACGAACACGTGAGGGAATTTGAGGATCTTGTGAACACGCTTGTAACCGTCCCAGCTGAACTTGAGTCCGCACGCCTGAAATTGTTTCCGTTTTCTCTAAAGGATCAAGCACGAACGTGGTTGTCAACTTTAAAACCACAGTCCATCACCTCGTGGGAAGAATTGCATGAGGAGTTTTTCAAGAAATATTACCCTTTGCATAAAACCGTGGTAATGAAAAAACGTGTCTCCAACTTTGCTGAAAAACCAGATGAACCATTTTTCGCTGTATGGGAGAGGTTTAAAAATCTTTTGACTGCTGTCCCACATCATGGTTTCTCAGTAAAGGACAAGATGCATTTTTTCTACGAGGGCATTTCACAAGGGACGCGGCAATTCATTGACACCATGTGTAATGGTGAATTCTTAAGCTGGAATCCTCAGCAGTGTTATGATTTTCTTGAGCAGCTCGCCGAGAACAACCAGTCGTGGGATTATTCGGATCCCTCGGACAAGACTTATCAACCGGTGAGTGCGAGTGCGAGTGCGAGTGCCAATCAAGGCTCGGGTGAGAGAGGGAAGTATGTGCTTAAAGAGCAAGATGACTTAAACTTTAAGCTTTCTCAAATCACTAAAAAGTTGGAGAATTTGGAATAAAAAGTGTAAAGGAGTGCGTGCTTTGTGTAACCCAAGGGCATTCAACCGATGATTGCCCGACTCTTCCGGGTTTGAAGGAAATCCTTCATGGTGGGGTAGCTGAACAAGCGGAGGTCAATGCTGTTGGTCAACGGTACGACCCTTTTTCGAACACTTACAACCCCGGAACCAAGGACAATCCTGTTTTCGGTTGGGGGGGGGGGGGGGGGGGGACCAATCAAGGGCAAGTTCAAGCCCGGTACCCTCCGAATCAACAACACCATGGGTCTAATTTTTATCAACCACCTCAAAAGCGCTCATTGGAAGAAACCATGCAATTCTTTATTCAAAGTCAAACGGTTACCAATGAGCAAAATGCTCATGCGTTGAGAGAGATCCAAGGTCAAGTGACCCGATTAACCACGTCCGTGGGGCAGCTTCAACAAGAGAAGGGAAGGTTCCCATCTCAACCACAAGCAAACCCCCAAGGAGTCCATTTGGCGAGCACCACGTCGGGCCAAGACCCGAATAATCTTGAGCAAGCTAAGTCGATTTCCGTCTTGAGAAGTGGTAAGGAGATCGATAAGACTATCCCTCCAAAACCTACTCCTCCCGTGGTCCCTTCCCTTCCGGTTGTGGTTGAGCAACCTTCTTCGAGTAGCCCGGTTGTGCCACCAAAGGTCGTGGAGCAAGAGCCTCCTGTTTGTCCGTTTCCGGCACCTTATCCCCAAAGGTTAAAAGTGCCGGCCAAGCCTTCTTCGGACACCGAGGTGTATGAGGTTCTCGAGCAAGTTAAGATCAACATCCCTTTGTTGGATGCTATTCGAACCATACCCAAATATGCTAAATTTCTTAAGGACTTATGCACTGTTAAACGCAAGTTGAATGTCCAAAAGAAAGTTTTTCTCACTGAGCAAGTAAGTTCCATCATCCAAAATAACATAGCTCCTAAGTACAAAGACCCCAGTTGCCCTACTATTTCCATTGTCATAGGGGGTAAGAGAGTTGAGAGAGCATTGCTTGATTTGGGAGCGAGTGTGAATTTACTTCCGTTTTCAGTGTATAAGCAATTAGGCTTGGGGGAGATGAAACCCACGAGAGTGACGCTTCAATTGGCGGATCGTAGTATCCGCATTCCTAAGGGTTTAGTGGAGGATGTCTTAGTCCAGGTGGACAACTTTGTCTACCCCGTGGACTTTGTGGTTTTAGACACGTGTCCCGTCGCCAATGCTTCACAGGCGCAAACACCCGTCATTCTCGGGCGCCCTTTCTTGGCGACTTCCGATGCGGTCATTCATTGTCGTAATGGGTTATTGAACATGACGTTCGGGAACATGAAAATGGCGGTAAATGTGTTTAACATTGGGTCTCAAATGGGAGACGATGATGATGTTCAGGAGGTGAGTCTCATAGATACTTTGGTCCAAGAGCACGTAGACACTATTCTTTACACGGATCCGCTTGAGGTTTGTCTTACCGCCGAGGAGGCGTCGTTCTTAGATTCACCGGAGGTCGAGTACTTGTATTCCTTGTTAGACGTGGAGGATGTTTGTGGGACGGACACGTGGTATCCTAAGTTCGAAGATTTGCCTCCACTCGAGAGCAAAACTCTTCCGTCTAGTGTCCAACCACCCAAGCTTGAGTTGAAAACCCTCCCGGACACTTTGAAGTATGCATTCCTTGGTATTAGCGAAACCTTCCCCGTGGTGATTTCCTCTTCCCTTGAGGCACACCAAGAGTCCGGTTTGTTAGCAGTGTTGAAGCGGCACACTAAGGCCATCGGTTGGTCCATTGCCGATATTCACGGGATTGATCCCTCGGTTTGCACACACCACATCTATCTTGAAGAGGATGTGAAGCCGTCTCGCCAACCACAACGTCGATTGAACCCTATCATGAAAGATGTGGTTCGGGCGGAGGTCTTAAAGTTGTTGGATATTGGGATCATCTATCCTATCGCGGATAGTAAGTGGGTGAGCCCTATCCAAGTTGTCCCTAAGAAGTCTGGCATCACGGTGGTAAAAAATTCCAACGATGAGTTAGTGCCTCAAAGGGTGACCACCGGATGGAGAGTGTGTATCGACTACCGCAAGTTGAATGCGAGCACGCGTAAGGACCACTTCCCTCTCCCATTCATAGATCAAATCTTGGAGAGGGTAGCCGGTCATGCTTTTTATTGCTTTCTCGACGGGTACTCCGGGTATAATCAAATCGAGGTCGCTCTTGAGGATCAAGAGAAGACCACTTTCACTTGTCCGTTCGGTACTTTCGCTTATAAGCGCATGCCCTTTGGCTTGTGTAACGCGCCCGGAACCTTTTCAAGGTGCATGATGGGCATTTTCAGTGATATGGTGGAAAAGATCGTTGAAGTCTTCATGGATGACTTCTCTGTATTCGGGGACTCGTTTGAGTCGTGTTTAGAGAACCTTGAGCGTGTCTTGGAGAGGTGTGAGGAGAAGCACCTTATTCTCAATTGGGAGAAGTGTCATTTTATGGTGACCAACGGGATTGTGTTGGGGCACATTGTGTCGTCGAAAGGGATAGAGGTTGACAAGGCCAAAATTGATTTGATTGCAAACCTCCCTACCCCTAAGTGTGTGAAAGACATTCGGTCTTTTCTTGGGCATGCGGGTTTCTACCGCCGTTTCATAAAGGATTTTAGTGCCATCTCACGTCCGTTGTGTCACCTCCTCTCAAAAGACGCGCCATTTATTTGGACACCCGCGTGTGAGGAGGCATTCTCTAAGTTGAAATCTAGTCTCACCACTCCACCGATTGTGCAAGCTCCCGATTGGGACCTTCCGTTTGAGTTGATGTGCGATGCGAGTGATTACGCGATTGGCGCCGTCTTGGGCCAAAGGAGAGGGAAAGAGCCATGTGTCATTTCTTACGCGAGCAAAACTCTCAATGATGCTCAATTGAACTACTCCACCACGGAGAAAGAGTTGCTCGCGGTTGTCTTTGCTCTTGACAAGTTTCGGTCGTACTTGATAGGGTTCCCTATCGTGGTCTTCACGGACCACGCCGCGTTAAAATATCTAATGACTAAGCAAGATGCGAAAGCGCGGTTGATTAGGTGGGTCCTTTTGCTCCAAGAGTTCAATTTAATAATCAAGGATAAAAAGGGAGTTGAAAATGTGGTTGCGGATCATTTGTCTCGTCTTGAGTTTGAGGATCGTTCCTCGAATATTCCTATTGTCGACTCATTCCCCGATGAGCAATTGTTCGGTGTCTCGTCTTGCCCGTGGTTCGCGGATATTGTGAATTACCTAGCCACGGGCCAACTTCCTACCGTTTGGACTCCGCAAGAGAGGCGGCGGTTCTTGTTTGAGGTGAAAAGATTCTTCTTTGATGATCCTTATCTCTTTAAGTATTGTCCGGATCAAATCATCCGGCGATGTGTGCCGGATGTTGATCACCGACACGTCCTTTCCTTTTGCCACACCGAGGCATGTGGGGGACACTTCTCCGCCAAGAAAACCTCCGCAAAAATCCTTCAATGCGGGTTATATTGGCCGACACTCTTCAAAGATGCTTTCGAATTTTGTAAAACTTGTGAGAGGTGTCAACAATTGGGGGGTGTGACGAGAAGGAACATGATGCCCTTAACCAATGTCATTGTGGTTGAAGTCTTCGATTGTTGGGGCATCGATTTTATGGGGCCGTTTCCTATGTTTTTCGGGTATCTCTATATCCTTCTTGCGGTGGACTACGTGTCCAAGTGGGTCGAGGCTATCCCCACTCGTACGAATGACCACAAAGTGGTCATTGAGTTCTTAAAAGAGCATGTTTTGGCTAGGTTTGGTACTCCGCGCGCGATCATTAGTGATCAAGGGACCCATTTTTGTAATAGGCCCTTTGAAACCTTAATGCGTAAGTACGGTATCACTCATAAGGTCTCTACGGCCTATCATCCACAAACCAATGGTCAAGCCGAACTTGCTAATAGGGAAATTAAGCACATTCTTGAGAAAACGGTGAATCCTAATAGAAAGGATTGGTCTACTCGATTGACCGATTCCTTGTGGGCCTATCGAACCATGTATAAGACGGTGTTGGGGATGTCCCCTTACCGCTTGGTTTATGGGAAGGCGTGTCACTTGCCGGTTGAACTTGAGCACAAGGCCTATTGGGCCATTAAATCTTTGAATTGTCGCATGCCCGAGGCCGGTACGCATAGGAAGCTCCAAATCAATGAGCTTGAGGAGATTCGGAGAGATGCATATGAGAGCACGGCCATTTATAAGGCTAAAGTCAAGGAATTTCACGATAAAAACATTGTAAGGAAGGATTTTCATGTGAACCAAAAAGTGCTTTTGTATAACTCTAGACTCCATCTTTTTCCGGGAAAATTGCGTTCACGGTGGGTTGGGCCGTATTTTGTGCATCAAGTGTATCCTCATGGGGCGATAGATGTTTTTAATCCAAAGGATGGTAAAATTTTCAAGGTGAACGGTCAAAGGTTAAAACCATTTTTGGAAAATTTTAATGAAGAGGAGGAGGTTGCAACGTTGGTCGATCCGGTCTATTCGGACGACCCTCCGGTTTAAAAATTCTTGTGTGATTTGCCCGTGGAGTCTTTGTGACTTCACTTTTTACGGGGAGCTAACGCGTACCTCTGAACTTCATTGTTTGGAGGGCCCGGCCCTTTGCTCCCTCTTGCATTGGCTTTCCCATCATTGACTTGGGACTAGCTATGCACGCTGGCTAGACAACAATGCGCGTGTGCCCAGCTCCGGTTAGAAGGGCCATTCTTTATTCTTTTTAATAAAATCTTGGAGACCCCACACGTGAGGATAAGATAACACAAACGCGTCAGTGACATAGGGCTTGTGTTTATAAAAGGCCTTTCTGATAGGAGTAATTCGCAACTAAACGCCCGCGCTCTTTAGATCAGCCCCTGGCAGAGAGTGAGTTTCCGTGAATGGGTGGGGGCGCTTGAATATTCCCATGCTTATGGCACGGCGACAGGCTCTGTCTTGTGTCCGCCTTGTGCGGACTTCGTTGGGGACGTTGGACTTGATTGTCTGACGGGGTATTGTGTGCGACTTGGACGCTCCGAGTTCTGACGTAACAAATTTCTAGGAGAAGTAAAATCCGTGGAGTTTGAGAGAGCTCTAGTGTTTGCCGTGCTCGAACGGTGTTTGGACGGTCCGGTATAGCCACCCGAGTTTGAGCTACGTATGGCCTAGCCACAGTCTCGAGCTTGGGAAGAAAAGTAGTACCCGTGCGATCGCGTGAAGATCATGGTGGGTTTTCCTTTTTCATTGTATATATTGTACATATTGTAAATATTGCTCATTGTGGAGCCCGGATAACACGAGCCGGGCGGTTCTCATATCGTTTCTCTTAGTAGGTAGTCGGCAATTAAGTCTTTTGCAGGGTGACCATGCTACCGTACCAGCCTTGGTAGTTTGGGCCTAACTTGGCGGCGAGTGCGGCATTCAGGAGCTCTAAGCATGGGTGCGACGAAATGTCGCAGTTGTAAGGCCTATAAAGTCGTTGAGGATGGTCCTGTACGACTAGCTGTGGTCCCGGAGAGGGGCCGAAGGAGGAAGCCTTGGAAGCATTGCCGATGACGAACGGAGTAAGTGATAGAAAAATTCCTCACACTTGGTCGAGGTCTAGGAGGTTGACATGCCTCCCCGTCGGTACAATTTTTTTTGTTCCCTATCTCTCTTTACTTTCGTTCTCTTGCATTGAGGACACTGCAAATTTTAAGTTGGGGGGAGGGAATAGTGTAGTGTACATATTCCGGTTATGTTTTTCAAATTTCAGTCAAAATTTTTGCGATAAAACTTCCCGTTTAGTACAATCTTATAGTGAGATACGGTAGATATGCTCAATCGTTCTATAATGGCTAGAGTATCATATTTCGGTGATTTTGATTGAGATGTTAACTTGTGCACACTCATATACATGCAATTTGATGAACATGTTAGGCCGTATGCGTAGTTGAGAAACGTGCATCACTTAGAGTAGAGATTCATCTTTCCAAGCATCCCATGTTTCTTGTTTTTCAATTCCTTGGTGTACATAATTTTTGTTTCAAGTTAAGCGAGCTTATTGTCACTCGTGCATCATGTCGGAGTTTTTAGCGTGCTTAGGAAATGGTACAAGCATTTTCTTTGTGTAATTAAACCACACATGAGTCCCATTGCACCTAATTTTTGTACCAAGTCTGTTTTCCGTCAATTTCTAAGCCTTGAGAAACCGGTTGTTTGGAGGAAATTAGGAGGTGAGACAAGGGGCATGCCAATTGAAAATTTGAAAAAATCAAACAGTAAAAAAATGAGACCGGATGTTGGAGGATAGGTTGGAAGTTGAGATGGACGATACATCTCGTGAAAGGATTAAATTCGGAGTGTTACTTGCCGTTTCGTTACATTTTGGAATGGGTTAAAATGAAGTTGGGGTGTTACTTGAAGTTTCGAATCAGTTTTGAACGTGTTTGAAGTGAACTTGGGTATGCAAAGTGGAATGGAAATCAAAAGGGCTGAATCTGGGCTTTAAAGGGAAAGGTATTGATACCATTAATATGGGGTATCAATACCTTGATGTTGCTCAGCGAACAGAACACTGGGTATCGATCCCTTGGTTGTGGGTATCGATACATAAGGGAGCAAGAAAGAACAGAACCGTGGGTATCAATACCCAGGTTCTTTGTATCAATACCTTGGGTAAAAAATTTTGGCTGGTTAAAAAGGTGAACCTAGGTCATAATTCCACACCTCTCTCTCTCTCTTAAACCCGATCTGTACACCCCCTCTCTCCTCTTTCTATCTTCTTCTTCCTCCACCATAACCCACCGATCTCTCTCCCTCCTTAACCCCATCACCACCAAACACCACCACCATCACCGTACATCACCCTAGCCGAACCTCACCACCACCGAAACCCACACCCTCTTCTCTCTCTCTCCTCTACTGATTCCACAAAAACCCACCACAAAAACCGAGCCCTAGCCGAACCTCACCACCACCGAAATCCATTTCTCTCTCTCGGTTCTTGACAAACCCGATCTCCTCTCTCTCTTCCCCCATGAACGAAATTTCTCTCTGTCCACCGTAACCTTTCACAGACCCACCAAAACCCCAAAAATTTCGGCCAATCCGGTGATAAATCAGTGTGTACTCAAGGTTTTTCATGCGAAATCAACAAGGGTTTCACTAAATTTCTGGGATTTCGTGCATCAAGAAATCAGAGACTTCACTGTGAGCCCCAAGGGTTGTGACCAATTTCTGGGGTTTTGCTCTTCAAGTTCAGAGGTGATTTGACAGTAACAAGGTAACCCATCGTCATTCCCTCTCTCTCATACTCCGTTAGAACCCAGATTGGGGCTCGGTTTGTTTCAATCCTGGGGAACAAATTTTCTGGATTATGTCTGTATGTGTACTGGTGAAATTGGTGCACTGGTAATCTGGGTTTTTATCTGTTCGTGTATTTCTGAGATTGACCCCTGTGCACCACGTGAAAAGGGCAGTTATTTGGGTTAATTTTAGATATTGTTTTATGCTGAGTTTATCTGAAATTTTGGGGTCACCTCTGTTTGATTGGGCTGTTTACACTGTGCAAGTACTTGTCAAATGGGTTGCAAATTTCTGAGTTATTCTCTGTGCTCTGTTTTTACTGCATTGTGTTGATTTGCTGAGCTGCATTGCTGTTGACTGGCTGAATGGAAGTAGGGGGTTGGGTGGACGTGATTCGGTGGTTGTTGCTACCTTTGTTGTGAATTGGTGGTTTGGAATTACATTGAGGGGCTGTTATTTGGTGAAATGGTGAGGGAAAAAGTAAAGGGAAAGGAGCTAGCGATTGTTGCTCAACCATCTAAACCTAGCCATGATGATGATCCACCATATGAGGGGGAACCGTTAATGACCGACGCAGGGGCTGGGTCAGGGCCTAAGAAACGAGCGAAAAAACAAACTCGGGAGGAGGTGTTCAATGAGAATACTACAAAGTGGGTTGAAAGATTGGAAGAAAGGCCGGCGAAGAATGAAAGGCAAGTGGATGCCACAAGTCTTGAGGAGAAATTCAGTGTCTCGGAAATACGTCGGGAGGGACTTGAGGGTTGGTTTGAACCCCTTTCCGGGTATAATCTCAAGTGCACAAGAGAATTTTATCAAAATGTGGAGATAAATGTGAACAAGGACACGGGGTTGCCCATAAGGCTCAAGTCAAAGGTGAACAACAAGCCGATCCTCATTTCTCCTAAGACCATCGCCTCGCACTTGAAGTACAAACGACCCGAGCCCTCAACAATCAACTACCCTCGGGAGAAACCAATTGACCCCGACTATGTGAAAGACATCCTTTATGATCATCCCGAGCAAGCTACCGAACCCATCAAGCCCAGCTTATTCAAGGAAGAAATCCGAACCCTAAACAAAGCCATTCACCACAACCTCTATCCTCGGGGAAAGGAAAACAAACCAAGTCAGAAATCGGCCGAGCTTATGGCGGCATTCATGGATAGTAGTTTTGTGGCAGATTGGGCGGAGTTTATTTTGAACCAAATGATCGATTTTATTCAGAATACACCGTCAACCGCTCAAATGTGGTTTCCATGTATGATCACTGCCATATGCCACAAGCAAGGAGTAAAAGGCCAGGCATACTATCACATGGAAAGGCTTGACCCGGGGGTTATTGACATGACTTCCGTCAATAAGAGCCGGGCCCAATCAAAAGTGGGGAGAGCCAAGGCAGCAAGAATCGCCCGAGCATCAAATGTTCCACCCTCGACAGCCGATCCAAGTGCCACAGCCGGTCCCTCTCTCACCAAAGGCAAGTCTAAGTTGTTTGTGCCCCCACCGGATGGGGCGAAATCTACAACGTGGTTCAAGCGGGTGTTCAACCAACTTGCTACCGTGCTCAAGAAACTAGACAGGATGGAGAGGAAAGAGAAATCAGAGAGACACTATAAGGGATGGCAGAAAAAGGTTCTCGAGGATCTTAGTGGGCAACACTATGAGGCCCCGCCGGAGCTTGTTGTGGAAGATAGTGGTGACGAAGAAGAGGATGGAGATGCCTCCGATAAGGACTGATGATGGTGGTAGATGGGAACAATGGGTGGTGGTAGTAGTATATAATAGTTGGCTAGAGAGTCGGTGGAGTCAAATGCACTTGTTTTTGTTTCATTAGTGCCACATTGAACTCTTATAACTTTAGTTGTTCATATAGTTGTAAATGCATTTTTTGATGCCGAAACTTGGCATATGATGGTGTAGTTGAGGGTCGGTGGCGGCCAAGGGGTAGATGACCAAAGCTAGCATATGGCCGTCACACTTTTGTAGTCCCTCCTTTTTGCTAACCAAGGTCATTATAAGCTTTCAATGTTTAAATTCATTTCTTAGTACGTAATTAACTCCGATAGGTGCACGCTTAGCAATATTTCATGCTTATACTTGAATGTTTCCCGTCGTTAATTAGCTCTTTTGTTCACAGACGCGTTTTTGATTAGCGTGCGGTAATCTTTTGTTTCGTTATCGCATATCATGCTAAGCGCTCATTTTGGGATGTCTTGATTCTTCTATGTGTGTGATTGAAATTTTTGAGACACAATTTTTGTGTAAGCCTTATCGGAATTGAAACTTTTTGCGGTGCACCTCACTTGCCTACTTGTGTGGCCTAGTAGTTTCATAATTGTGCATGGCATGAGTGTGCGTGAGTTACTTTTGGTTGAATGATCCGGATGATTGGTACTTTGCCTAGACTTTTTGTAGATTGAGCATAGTTATCGTATCGGGTACCCCGGGAAGTTTTATTTAGTTTAGTTGGTTGCTTTAGTTTGATTTGCTAGGGACTAACAAAGTCCAAGTTGGGGGGTGTGATAAGCCCCCAATATTGTATATATCCGGGCTTATCTAGCTCTTTTTGTTCACACACATGCGCATTTGAATGCCTTATACGATTGATGTTGCGCGAAGTGTATTTTTGGAAGTTTCAGGTAAAACCGCGGCATAAGGCGCATTTGAAGCGCTTTGGGACACCTCCCAAGAATCCAAGAGCCAAGGAGTGAAGATTTGGCTAAGGATCAAGAAGACCAAAGATCACAAGATCAAGCCAGAAGACTAACGGCGTGTCCAAGACTCACAAAGACTCCCGGTGGAATCCGGGAGTGAACGAAGACCCACGAGACCAAGTGCTCCCCTTCCCGAAGCTCGCACGATGTTCGGAAGTGTTTTGGAAGATGCCCGGTAGCACACAAGGCCAATGGATGGTGAAGAAAGAAGAGGCAAGCTCAAACGCCTTAGTATTGATCTAGGTATTGATACTAGTATTGATAGTATCAATACCTCTGAAGAACAAAGCTGGACAGAACCGTGGGTATCGATACCCCCAAACTTGGTATCGATACCCAGGCCTTACGGGTAGCATTTTGCAGCTAGGTATCGATACCCCCAAACTTGGTATCGATACCCAGCAGTTCGGGGAATTAATGTAGCCCACTTGTTGGACTTTCCACTTATGGAAACTTTCACCTTTAATGCTTTTAGGATATTTTTGTGTGAGAGAAAGACTATATTGGTTCTCTCCTCTCTCCTTCCCACTCACTTCTTCTTTTATTTTCTTTCTTAGTTTTTTTAGCTCTCCCCTCTCTCCTCCATTGGAGGACTTTTGAAGCTCTTTCTCTCTAGAATTCCCGTGTAACCGTTAACCTCACGTAAATTTGTCGTTTATTAATCTTGTTACTCTTGTTTAGCTCTCTCAATATATCTAGTTTATTTACATTTTCATCAAGTATTTAGTTTATGTGTTGTTCTAGCTATTTTCTTGGAAAACCCTTGTTTCTAAGTGTTGTTTGTTAATCTCTCAAGCATTAATGTTGTAGGTACACTTAAGATCTTCATTAAAAATCAATTTTCAAGCTTATTAATCATGTTTTTAGTTTTCTTCCAATTTTTAGGGGTATTTACTAGTGTAATGATCGAGTAGTCGTTATAGGCTCAGTCATGGGGTGATTAGCACCCCGTGACTTAGGTTGATTCACTCTCCTCGCCATAATGCAAACATTGCATGTTAATCAAAGAGTTAGAATTCACTTTATGTATCAAAATTGGGATTTGTTAATCCCGTTGATCACACGTAGCCAATGGCTTGACCACTTGGCACGTGTGATGCTTCGGGCGATGTCAATCAAAATGTTTGTATAAATGGCACAAGAATCCTACTCTTTGAGAAACACAATTTCTTGTCAAACGAGTTTAAGTACCAAATCTTCCGTTCGGGGTCGTTTAACGACGTCCCCAAGCCGGTTATTTTAGAGGAGAATGAATTGGCCTAAGGCATGGGTGTTGTGAACCCCTTGGCTTAGCCTTGTTTTAATTAGTCGTTTTTTTTAATCTTCCAAGTCATTCACGAAGTTAAGTGAATTCCACCCCCAAACTACAAAAGCCAAGTTTGCCGCTTTAAGGCTAAACCTTCATTCGCGAAACAAATCAACACGCGCTGCGCATTCGGTCTCTGTGGACTCGACCCGGACTTCCGGTTATCATGCTATCGCCGGCCTAAACCCTACGCTTGGGGAATCAATATTGGAAAGCAATCCAAGGGCGCAAGCAGCCTTGGTAAGTTTGCACACATAATCAGGGTGATTGGGGTCCTTATAACCAAGGGGCTGCCTCATATATACATCCTCATGTATCACTCCATGTAAAAATGCATTGGAAACATCCAATTGTCGTAGAGGCCATTTGTGATGAACTGCAAGACTGAGTATAACCCTGAGAGTAGGTTGTTTTGTGACTGGGCTAAAAGTTTCAAGAAAGTCCAGCCCTGGAGCTTGTTGATTTCCATTAGCTACTAACCTTGCCTTGTACCTAGCTACTGTCCCATAAGAATGTTTCTTGATTTTGTAAATCCATTGGCATCCTATGATGTTTGCATGTAATGGAGGAGGAACAAGAACCCAAGTACCCTGTTTAACTAAGGCTTCATACTCCTCTGCCATGGCCTTTTGCCACACGTGATGAGAAACAGCTTGAGAAAAATGTGAAGGTTCAGTGAGTGGAAGAGATAGAGAAGTGGAAAGAGTGAGAGGAACTCTTGGTTTGGTTATACCACTCTTAGACCTTGTGTTCATAGGATGACCATGCGAAGCAATAGAAGACAAAGAAGGGCCAGCAGTCTGAGGAATTATAGTGGAAGTAGGCAAAGCAGAAAAAGAAAGAGATGAAATTGGAGAAGAAATAATGGGAGGTGAAGAGGTTGTTGCAGGGACAGAACAAGAGATTATTGGGCCAACAAATGAACTAGAATCAAATGTAGGAATAGGAGTAGGGGTTGCACAGGGAGTAGACTTAGGAGTAAGTTTGTGTGAACGATAAGGTTTTAACCAAGGGAAACAAGTGCAACCAAAGGGTTTGAGGAGAGTATAGTCTGGTTGTACTTTAAACAACAACATATATGGTATTTGAAAATTAAGAGAAGAATGGGGTAGCCTGTTGGCAAGAAAAACTGTGGTAGTACGGCTTCGAGCCAAAAATGAGCTGGCATGCCAGCTTGAATAAGAAGAGTCAAGGTGGTTTCAACCAAATGTCTATGTTTTCATTCCACAATACCATTTTGTTCAGGTGTATATGGTAATGAGGTTTGATGAATGATTCCAGCAACCAGAAACAATTGAGTCAAGAAATTATTAACAAACTTCTTGCCATTATCAGATCTTACAGCTTTTACTGTGGTATGGAATTGATTTTCAACATAAGCCTTGAATTGTTCTATAGTAGTTTTGACCTCAGACTTGTAGAACAAAGGGAACAACCATGAATATCTAGTATGATCATCTATCACAAGTAGATAATATCTATAACCTTTGACAGACGGTATAGGGGCAGGACCCCAAACATCCATGTGCAACAAATCAAATGGATGAGATGTATGTGATTCAGACAAAGCAAAAGGGAGCTTATGACTTTTGACTGTACTGCAGCTATAACAGTTTACATCTAAGGGCTTGGAAACAGGTAAATTGAATTGTTTAACTAAAGATTGAAACAAAGGAAGACTGGGATGTCCCAATTCTGATGCCACAACACAGCAGAACTAGAATTAGACAAAGTACTATGAGAAAGAATAGTAGGAACCTGATTATAAGTTGAATTAAAGGAGCTCTGGATAGGATACAGACCCTGATGACATGGGCCCTGATGAAGAATTTGATGAGAAATATTCTCCTGAATTACATAACCAGAAGAATTAAAAATGAGTGAGCAATTGTTGTCCTTGGCAAATTGAAAAACAGACAAGAGTTTATGAGTTATGGCAGGTGTATGTAGCACATTAGTAAGTTTAAACAGAGTACTAGGTGTAGGTAGTATTCCTTTACCAGTACAAGCAATAGGCAAGGAAGCACCATTCCCAACCACAATACCTGAGCCTGCAGAGTATGGCTGAGCATGAGTTAGAGTGGTAGCATCTGGGGTTACATGATTTGTTGCTCCAGTATCAAAATACCAGTTCTAAGAAGTTGAAGGAATCCCTTGTCCATTCCCAGAGCTAGGTCCCATAGAACTAGAAGGAATCCCTTGTCCATTCCCAGAGCTAGGTCCCATAGAACTAGAAGCAGAATAAACCTGTGATTGTGGCATAATAGGAAACCTTGAAGAGTTCATGACAGAGAAGGCTGCAGGCTGTGCAAAACCTTGTGTAATATTATCTCCATAACCAGGTATCAGAGACCCTTGACTATTACCATCATAAGTGGGGCCAAAACCAGAAATTGAAGGTGCAGCACCTGTAACTGTATAATAAACCTGTGGTTGAGCTTGGGGATACCCTCTTCCATTAGAAACATAGGGCTGTTGTGGTCTCCATATGACAGGATTGTTTCTTGGAAAAGCCTGAAACTGCTGTCCATTCTGTGAAGGAAAAGACTGAAACTGCTGTCCATTTTGAGAGGGAAAGAAAGGAGTATCTGTATTCCTATAATAGCAAGTTTTTGCTGAATGGTTATTCTTGCCACAGATTTGACAATCTACCCTTGAACCAGAATTTTGGCCTCTTGACTTAAACCTATTATTACCATTTCCCTTATTACCAGAATACATCTGTGCCTGTGGAAACATTTGTGGTGGAGCAAACATCTGAAACCCCTGTGTAGACTGAGGAAAGTATGAACTAGGTATTTGTGGAACAACAACTGGTCCTTGTGTTGAATAAATGGGTGTAGAAGATGCAGATGTAGGTGTGGACACTTGAAAATTGTGAGAAAGTGGAGAAAGAAAGGGGTTTGTCTCAGCATTCACTCCAGAATGAGATGCATTTACGCCTGAAACACTCAAATCTTGCAACTTTTGAGTAGCAACAAAAACACTGCTAGGACCTTCATCTTCCTTTGGCTTATGAATTGTTTTCTCTTCACCTTTCAAAATTGTCACAACCTCATAAAACTTAAGGTCTCGTTGAGCTCTTAGGGTTTGTTTCAAAGGATCATACTCTGTAGGCAACCCATTGAGAGTATGAAAGATCATGTCATCATCATCTACCACATAACCAACTGCCCCCAATTTCTAAGCACAAACCTCTATATCATCTATATAGGTATTCAGATTTCCATTGTTCTTATAATTGGAACTAAACAATTCACGTTTAAGATCATGAATGTTTGATCTAGACATGGAGTTAAACCGATGTTCCAAACAAAGCCAAACTTCTGATGCACTTTCTAACCCTAAGACCAAGGGTAATGTTGATGCAGCAAAAGAAGATGTCAAACAAGACAGTAATTGATTGTCTACAAGTTTCCATTTGAGAAATGCATCATTTGTAACTAATCTATTACCTGAATTCATAACCTCTTTCGGAGGACAAATCACAGAGCCATCAATATACTGCAAAAATCCATTCGCACGAGTAGCATTCACAACTTGGGTTTTCCAGAGAAGGTAATTATCCTTACCTGTATCAAGCTTTATCGTGACTAAAGAATTGAAATTTGCAACCAGAAATGCTAGAGCAGATGGCATTGTGACCTCGTGTTCAGAACCTGTACTAGAGCTCGCTGCCATGGCGGAAAACCCTAGAATTGTTGAAGATGCAATTGAACGCAAATCAGTATGAAAGGACCGATGACTTTCGTCTATCAAGCTCTGATACCATAACAAATATGAGATTTCATTGTAAAATGTTCACAAAATTCTTCAAGAAATCAAAGAAGATTCAAGAACAGAAAATGTATTTCACAATAGACAGGGAGAAGAAGGAGAGAGAGAGAGAGAGAGAGAGAGAGAGAGAGGAGAGAATCCCACAGAAAACGTAATTCTTGTTTCTTGATCTCGAAAACTAAAAGCTAAACAAAAGATATATGCAAGTGGGAACACCCTCCCACTTGACACGACTAACTAACACCTCCAGCTGGAATATCTGTTGTTGAGCTGGCAACATTAGAGCCATGATTCAGTGTAGACATATGCACAGGGGATCCCTCTTGCTCAGTTACCTTCACAGTAGCCAGCGTAGAAAATCCATCGAAAACCAATAGCCTTAGAAGCTAGAAATGCAACTTCCCAAGCCAATCAAAGTGTATGCTGGCCGACCCTTTCTTTTACCGGTTGACAATTCCTTTTGTCCACCCGTAAGATCCAGTCTTCTAGCACAATCCAAAAGCATCACAGTCAAATGCATTTGTTGGCCGACAGATCAATCTGTGGGCTGCCAAATCCATTTGCCGGCCGACACTTCCTTTTAGCCACCCGAGAAAGCGAATTGGGTCATCTCCTTTACAAGCCCTATAAATAAGAGCCCTTGCCTACATAAATCAACACACAATCCCTCTCTCTCCCATCTCAAAACTCTGCAGAAACAAACTCCCAAACCCCAGCTTCAAAAGCCCTAACCTTCCAGTGAGCAAAAACATCCGAGTGATTAAACCCTCAAATCTTAACTTAGGTTTTAGGGTTCTTGTGAGTTCAATCCGCAAAGCAATCAATCCGATCGAATCAACCTCTGAGGGAGTAAGTTGAGAAGGCTACAAAGCCTTTGTTTGTTTAGTTTTTATCTCGTTAATCGTTTTTATCTCTTGCTATTCGTATTCAATTTCTATTTTCTGGCATGAGGAAGAACGCCGGCCGGTAAATAAAACCAGCATGATCTGCTGGCTGACAAACACTTGTCCGGCCGGCAGATCAATTTTTGGAATAGTTTTGTTTTCTGTTTGTTTTCTGTACGTTGCATGGAGTCCCAATTGCTTTTCCCATGTGATTTATTATTCTGTTCAATACACAGAATGCATGTTTTAATGGCTTAATTTTTTGATCATTTTTAATTGCTTAATTAATCAAGTTATTTGCGAAGTCGTTTAAAATATAAAAATAGCTTTATGTTGAGTGAGTACGGACTAGGCTTTGTGGCTGGGCGGAGAGGGGTGCCTAACACCTTCCCCTCACCGTACCCTTGGTTCCCAAATCCAGAATCTCTAATTGTTTTCTTGGTTTCTCAAAACCAAGTGGCGACTCTCGTCGAATTCATTAGGTGTGCTGTAACGGACACCTTGACACTATTGGTTCCTGTGTAGTGATGCCCTTCTGGAGCTCAAACTCGATTGGGGTGTCTACACCTAGAGAATTATTTTGATTGTTGTGGGATGACGGATGATAAAAAGGTCCTATTTGCTCAAATGAAACTTGTCAGCTCTGCCAAAGTCTATTCGCAAGGTGTCCAAAGGGACCAAATTTTTTTAGGAGAGGCACAATTCACTCGGTGGGATGATATGAGACGCAAATTAAAAAAGAAGTACCTTCCTTCTAGCCATCGAAAGCAATTGATGAATCAGTGGCTTAACTTATGGCAAGGTTTTTTAAGCGTGTGTGATTACATAGCACAATTTGAGGTGCTCATGTTGTAGAGACCCGTAATTCAAATTCCTAAATTTCTTTATTTCAATATGTGAATAAGATTTTCTTCGAAACCAAGCCTTATTTTTTTATGTGTTCATATGGGTATGTGTGCATCTTTAAATTTACTGTGTTCGGATACGAACCCATAGGACGAGAGTGTTGGGGACCCATGTTGGAGAATTTTTAAAATTAGTTACTAGTTTTTATAACTCATGGGGGCCCTAGTCTAGCTACTTATTAAGATAGGGCTTGAGGGGAGTATCTAAAGATGTTGAGTGGGTACAGTGTAATTTTTTTTACACATAAATATCCCAAATGGATCAGGGGAGAGAGCGGACCCTTTCTTTTATTCTTTCTTATGTTTTCTTTTTTTCCTCACTCCCTCCCATAAATCCCCATCAAACCCACACAAATCAACCTCCAATGCTTCATTTTGAAGCAATCTAGACCCGGTAATCGCGTGCTAAAGCTAGGAGGAGCCGAAAGCTTAGAGAACTCTTGGTTGGGAAAGCTAGGGTTTTGCTAGATTTGGAGTTTTGCTCAAAACCCTCTTGAGGTAGGGAAATCTCTACTCCCACTAAGTGTATGTGAAGATTTGATATGTGTATTTCTCTTATACTTGATCAATCTCCCTTGTTTTGTGAAACTCTCTTGAAAACCCATTAACAATCCCTTACTCTCTTGTGTATATGGCTGATTATTTGCACACATTTTGGGTTGGAACCCCAGATTCGTGATTAAGATAGTTCTAAGTATATGTTTGAGTTGGAACTGAATCTGCCTCTATTTTGGCCAAATTTTTAGATATATTTCCAGAACTCGTAAATTTATGAAATTTTTACTTTAGCTACCCATACATGTCTTCTATATTGTGATACATTTTCAGAATTTAATTTGAAGTACAGAAAATATGAAAAATGTTTGACCGGACTATGATAATGAAATTCGCAGTGCTGACAGCACTGTCGCATCTTACAGGAACGTCTATTTTTTCTGTCGGAAGCTTGAAATCTCGATTCGCCTTTTGATTCCGAAACTAGACTCGTATACCTTCGAAAGTATGTAAGGGTTGCATCTTAATTTCTTCTAGGAAATATAAATTTTTTATTTGAAGTTGGTGTATCCGCTGAAATTACTTGTGGAATGCGTACGGACACATGAAAATCGTTTGAAAGAGAGTAACAGGCATGAGCTATCCGATGACACGTATGTGAATTGAGATGAACGGATAAATAAGGAGAATGAATACAAGAGGAATGATACTAAGGTCGTCCTATGGACGTGTCACATGGAATGATACTAGGACCGTCCCATGGACGTGTTGCTAGGAATATACCTTGGCCAAGATGACGACTATACAGGGTCATAAGACGATCAAAATGATACTAGGTTCGTCCTATGGACCTATTGCTAGGAATTTCTAAAATGTTTAACTTGAATGAAACGATGACACAACAAATTGACTGAGTTTGATACATGTGAGATTTGGGTACGTATCGGGTAGATGAGATGGTAATAAGGGAATCTAGTGGCTTAATAATGTAAAATTCAATCCAGTGGGTTCTCATATGTCTTTTGTATAATGTTATGTGACATCCTTATTCATTTTGCCTTGCACTTCTATTTCATTTGCATTTAGTTTTGGTAGACTTTTCTCTACTGGGCAAGTGAGCTCACCCTAAAATTTTTAGGTAATCAACAAGCTGCATGAAGTGGGTACTTGTCAAGTGTCCGTGTTTTGAAAGGCATATTTGGAGGAGTCATTTCATCATCTTGTAGAATTCATTATTTTATTTTTTTTAAAGATGCTTCTGTAACCCAAAGTTTAATGTAATGTCTTAAACATTTGGAAATGATGTAAAAATTCTTTATTCACTATAGATTGGGGGTATGGGTATTCAGTTGAATTGTTTATGTTTTGACTAGAATTTGTGAATAACTTTGATCCCGCGAAAGAAGCTTGGATGTTGTAAATTTTAAGGTACTTGCAAGCGCACAAATCGTATCGATAGTATAGATATGTAAGTGCGAGGTCGAACCCATAGGGACATGTGATTTTTAAAATAAAAAATTAAACAAATAATGACCAAAGAAACAACTAAATTACTGTAGGAAAAATAGTGTAGATTAACGAGCGTGAAAATTAACTAAGGTTTTGGAATTCACACCTATAAATATACCTATTAATCTTATGCAATGATTTTTCCTATGATTCTACAAAATGAGTTTAGAAGCTAATCTTAACCACCGTGGATAATATTATAATAAGCACTTTTTCTTTTTAACGAAAATATGTTCCTCCTCTGCTTCAAAGTTTAAGTCAAAATCATCAACTGTATCCGTAAAAACAAATCACAGTAGATATCCTGTACTTAAGTATGAACTATGATAAACCAAGCAATTAGATTAATATGCAGATATCAAATCACGAGAAAAACCCATTCTGATTGAACCTGTTTGATTCTTTTACTTCTTAACAACAGGAAATAAATGTGTGCGGGCATGCCAGAGAAAGCCTTTAAGTCTTCTCTCTCAGATTAACTTTGGAAAACCAAATCTAATCATACGATTGTGTTTGAATAGTTCAATTATCTCAACTAAGAGGATTTTTCTTTCAAATTGAAGAAATACAAACCAATTTACTTAGGCAATTAAAGAACAATAAAGTAACAAGGTACTTTGATTAAGAAATCAAAAGTAAACTTACTTCGAAATCTTCTTCAACTTCAAATAGAAAGACAAAACGAACTTCAAACACTGGATTGTTACAAATACTACTTTCATCTACTTCCTAATCTACTTCCTAAACTACGTCGAACTAAGTCGAATTCCTAAAACTACAATTCTAACTAGGGGTGTCAAACGGGCCAGGTCGGCACAGGCACGACACGAGCACAACAAGTTCGAAGGTGGCACGGCACGCCAAAGGCACGGTAAAATCCTGGCACGACACGTAACGACACGGTATAAGTTGGCACGTGGCACGACACGGGCAAGGAGTTGAGCGGGCACCTCACGGGCACAGCACGGTCTAAGGCGGCACGTGGCACGACACGACACCGTCTTCTATGGGCACGGCACGGGCACGACACGAAGTCAACGGGGCAGGAGGCACAGCACAACACGACTTTATTCTTGCACGACACGGGCACGGGCACGAGGATGAAAGTTGGCCTGTCACGGCACGACACGGAAGTAAATTTTTAATCAAAATTCAAACATGAAAAAAAATGTATACCACACATATACATTGCCTTGTATCTAATAAAGATTGTGAAAAAAAAATATCAATTTTTTTTTGTGAAAAATATATATTTTTTGTTTGTGTCAGACTGTTAGTGTTACTAAATCACTCAATTATATCAAGTTAAAAAAAAAAAAATGAAGTCATGAACAAAAAAATAAAAAATTTAAAAATTAATATATATATATATATATATATATATATATATAATTTTTTTTAGAGAGATAGAGAGAGATTGACAAAAAAAAAGTTACAAATTGTTTTTATAAAAAAAAGATAGAAATTCAAATTATAGGAATTAAATTCTTTTATTAAATTATATTATATAAATTATTAGATGTTAAATTATAGAAATTATAAAAATTATAGAATCTTTTTTATTGAATTCGATTATAGAAATTATAGAAATTAAATTCGATTCCTTTCTACTTTCTACTTTGAACGTCTCGAAAATCGAAATGATAGAAATTAGAAATGCAACCACCCTCTCATAGACTCACAATAATGGCAAAAAATACTACCCAGAAGGGCTTGATCGGAGTAGATTTTCGTAAAACTACTTTACGAAAACCTTGTCCGATTAAGCCCTTCTGGCTAGTTTTTTTTTTTTTTTTTGCCAAATCCTTGCGTAGGACCTTAAAAACACGTTTCAAACACATCTAACGGTTCTGATTTTGAAAAAATTGATTAGGTGGCGTTGAAGTGGTGCATTATAGTACTGAAATTCCACTAAAGGCGCTAAAATGTGTTCTGATCGTGTGGTTGCCGATATCGGATGATCATCGATTTGGGGGAGAATGATAGAATCGATAAGATATTAAATCGTAACGGTTTAGATCGAACATTCGAAAAAATGAGTCTGCACCTACCTTTCAATTCTATACATCAAACTTACTTGGATATGAACCAAGCTATTATGTTATAGTATAATGTACGATAGGCACACAATTGCAACACAACTATGACGATCCACACCATTCACATTGTTTGTGTTGATGTTTTAATGACTCTTGCCAATTTTTTCGTCTATCGGATTTTGAAAGGCCTTTCATCGCAACACAATTATGACGATCTTCACCGTTCATTACAAAAAATGGCTTTTGGGTCCCACTTTTTGGTCCCGCGAGAGTAATCCGAACTGTTAAATAATTTCAAAATAATGTTTTGTAAGGCCTTGCAAAAAATCAGGTCAATTGGATAGTGTAACTAGTCGATCCAAGCTACACACATCCAATTGATTTCAAAACTTGGAGTTTTGGATCTACCAGTTACGCATATCCAATTGACCTGATTTTTTGCAAGGTTGTACAAAACGTTATTTTAAAATTATTTAACAATTTGGATTATTCACGCGGGACCAAAAAGTGGGACCCAAAAGCCATTTTTTGTGCACTAATCTGTAGCTGGTAGCCCTAGGTTTTAGGGGGTATAAATACCCTATTATAAACGGGTAGCCCACTCTCTGCTAACCCTAATCTCATCTCTCTCTCTCTCTCTCTTCGATCTCGAACGGTCGTCTCTCGCTCTCTCTCATTGATCTCAACGAGACTTTCTCTCTCTCTCTCTCTCTCTCTCTCTCTCTCTCTCTCACACACACACACACACTGATCCACCACCACCACCAGTCCACCACAACCACACCACCACCACCACCACAACACCACGTCCACCACCATCCACCATCGATCCACCACGATTCACCATCACCACTCCACAACACCACCACCGGAACACCATCACCAATCCACCACCACCAGTCCACCACCTCCACCACCACAACACCACATCCACCACTAGTCCACCACCAGTCCACCACCACCTCCACCACCACAACCGACCCTAATCTCTCACTGATCTGTGGTCAACCGATCGGTCCGTGGCTTGGATTTGCGGTCAGGGTTTCATAATCTGGTAAGATTCTCTCTCTCTCTCTCTCTCTCTCTCTCTCTCTGTGTTTTGGGTTTTTTGGCTAGGGTTTCACTTTCAGATTGATCCCATCTCTGTTTTTTGTGTGTAGATTAGTAGATGGATGCTGGTAATTTTGATTTTGGAGTGGGGGATTGTAACCCCCACTTTGACTCTTTTGATGATGAACATGGTGGAAACCCTGTTCATGTTGCACCACAGGGACAGGGTTTGGAGTCTGTAGGTGAAGTTGCTTGAAATATTAACACTGGAACAGGACCTTCAGGTTCTACTCCAACTGCAACTTTGACTCCTACAAATTCAACCCATAGTGGTTCAAAAAGGAAACACACATCATGTGTATGGCAACATTTCTCTATAGAAAAAAATTACAAAGATGAAAATGGTATTGACATAGGGCCTAAGGCTGTATGCAATTATTATGGCATAGTATATAGCTGCACAAGTTTACACGGCGTAGGGCAGCATGGTAGAACATTAAAACTAAACATCTAGATAAAGTTGTGCAAGTGAGTGGTCAATTTGATCGTAGTTTGTTAAATTTTGTTTATACAAAAGAAAAAATGAGAGATGGACTGGCCCGTTACGTAGCATCAGCAGAACAACCATTTACTTTTGGTGATGATATTAGATTTGAAAATTTTATTAAAACTTGCTTTTATCCTGCATTTTTTAAAGTTTCTCGAAATACAACCCGTAGTGATACGAAGAAAGCGTATAGTGAAGTTAGAAAAGATTTGATTTCTGAACTTGCTGGATTTGGTGCAATGTCTTTTACTTCTAATATGTGGCCTGATATAAATAATCGTGGTTATATTTGTGTGACTGCTCATTATATAGACTCTATTTGGACTTTGCGAAAAAAAAAAAATTATTGTTTTCCGTTTAGTGGAGTTTCCTCATGATGCTGATTAGATTTTTTAAAGTGTTATGAGTTTTCTTAGGGATTATGAAGTTGTTGATAAAGTTTTTAGCCTTACTTTAGACAATGCCTCTGCTAATATTGTTGCATTGCCATTGTTTAGAAGAAATTTGACTCCTGCATATTTTGGTGAATTATTGCATGTTTGATGTGCGTGCCATGTCATTAACTTAGTTGTGCAAGATGGTTTGAAACATATAGCACCACATATTTCAAAAAATCGAGCTGCTATTCCTTTTATTGGTACTTCCCCATCTAGGCAACAAGAATTTGATAAATTGTGTGCTACATGTTACAATTTGAAGTCCAAATGTATGAATTCTGATGTTCAAACTCGTTGGAATTCGACCAACCTTACGTTAAAGTCTTGTAGGAATTATAGTGATGCAATATTTACTTTTGTTAACCAGAGATATCGTGGTGCTCCTTTAACTCCAGCTGATTGTAATATTGCTTTTGAGTTCATCAAATTTTTGAAAGTATTTTATGTTGCTACCTTAGCTTGTTCGGGTGTTCGTTATCCTACCTCTTGTATTGTGCTTAATCATCTTTACAATATTAGTCTAAAATTTTGTAATCATAGGGCATAACCAAATTTTGTAAATGCTTGTATAGATATGGAAGTAAAATTCAGGAAATATTATGAGGAAATGCCACCGTTATTTATGTTAGCTGCAGTAATGGACCCTAGGATTAAGTTAGCAGGTGTTTCTGTGCTCTTAAGAGAGATTGGTACCAATTTAGGGATTACTAGTTTACCTTCTTCTGATGTTGTATGCTAGATATGAATCTAAGTTTGGTGCAATTGCTACACGTACTGCTGCTTCTTTGACCTTTTCTACAAGTCATGATGCATCTTGGTCTTTGCTTAGTTCAAGTTTAGGATTAGGAAGAAGCACTGTAACTTCACGCCCTGAACTTCTTAAATATTTAGACCTAGAATCTGTTAGCGTGAATGACTTGATTAATTTTGATATCTTGGCATGGTGGAAATCTCATGAAATGACTTATCCCATTCTTTCAATCATGGCACGTGATCTACTAACAGCTCCTGTGTCTTCAGTGACCTCCAAATATGCTTTTAGTGCAGGTAAACGAGTGTTGGATGATAGGAGGAGCAGACTAGCTCCAGACATTTTGGATTGTTTCATGTTCTTGAAAGATTGGGAGGATGCACGCCTTGGAATTGAAAAAGGCTCAGGTAAATATGAATTTAGAGGTTATTTTGCAGATTCTGATATAGATAGTGATTAGCCTAATATTCATTTATTATGCGGCGATTGTGTCTATGGCTTATTCATTTCAGTAAGTGGACTGAAGTGGGTTGGCAACTTATGGCAACATCATGTTGCCCCCACTTCAGTTGTGTGTGTGTGTGTGTTGGGCAGTGTGTGTGTGTGTGACTGTGTGTGGGTGTGACAACTTATGGAAACATGACATAATGTTGCCCCCACTTTAGTTGTGTGTGTGTGTGACTGTGTGTGAAACAACAAGTGCAGCAAACAGTGTGTGACTGTGTGTGGGTGTGACAACTTATGGCAACATGATGTTGCCCTCACTTCAGTTGTGCGTGTATGTGTGGCAGTGTGGTGTGTGTGTGTGTCTCCTTTTAATGTAAAATGAATAAGCCACAGACACAACCCCTAATCTTCATGTTCAAATTTAAAATAACACATGAATTGTGATTCGTAACTTATGATGGTCTTAAATGGCAACATAATGTTACATCCTTTTCAGTTTGTGAATTCTGAATTTGGTCAATGATGATTGTTGAGCCAAATCTGGGCAATGATGAAGCCCTAAATTTATGTGTTATAAACTATAGTGACTGAATTTGTGCAATAATGATTATTGAGCCCTGAATTTATGTGTTATATGACTGAATTTTTGCAATGATGATTGTTGAGCCCTGAATTTATGTGTTATAGACTATAGTGACTGAATTTGTGCAATGATGATTGTTGAGCCCTGAATTTATGTGTTATAGTGACTGAATTTGGGCAATGATGATTATTGAGCCCATTTACAAAGTAAAAAAAAAAAGACAATGATGAGGCCATTTATGTGTAGTTGTGTTAGTTGAGCTCCTTGAGCATTGTTAGTGTTTGTGGATTGAGCATTGTTAGTTGTGTTGGTTGACTTGTTGCTGCACCTGTTGGCTGTTGCAGCACTTGTTGCTGCCTTGCTGCACTTGTTGGTGTTGCTGCACCTTATGGGCAATGTTCCTGTTGCTACACTTGTTTGCCGCACCTGTTGCTGCACTTTTTTGCTGCACTTGTTGCTGCATTTGCTGAACTTGTTGCTGCATTTGCTGAACTTGTTTGATGTTGTTGTTACTTATTTGCTGCACCTGTTGCTGCATTTGTTTTCTATAACAGTTGGATGCTAGTTTTGGACTTTTGGTGTGACTTGTGTTGCTGTACTTGAATTTCAATTATGGGCAATGATGCTTACTGGGCCCCATTCAAGTTTATACCCCATACAAGGCCATGTACAACAGTACAAGAGCAAAGGCATCGGACGTGCATCCTTTTTTTTTTTTTTCATTGAAATTAGGAGTATGGTTTTTTACGTTTGTAATTTGAAACTTGTAAGTTGTACTAGCTTTCTTTCTTTTGTAATTTCAATTATGTAAGTTGTGATAGCTTTCTTTCTTTATTTCAATTTTTTTCATTGAAATTAGACGGAGTATCGGACGGGCATCCTTTCTTTTGTAATTTCAATTATGTAAGTGGTAAGTTGTAACTTGTTTGTAAGTTGTAACTTCCAAAAAATTAAATTTTCAATGAAATAAATTAATATAGCTTGAAATTGTCCAAAATTGATTAAATAGATTAAAATTTTCAAAGTTTTCTTTACGAATTTCGTATCCTCCATTCCCATAATTGAAAATCAATGGCACGACACGATTTTAAAAGGCACGTCATGACACACGATTAAGTAAACGGGCCGGCACGGCACGGCATGACACAATTCAAAAAAGCACGGCACCAAAGTAAACGGGCCGGCACGGCATGGCACGATTCAAAATAACACGACACGACATGACACGATTAAAAAGGCACGCCATGACACGACACGACAAAAAAAAAAGCATGTCACGACACAACACGATTAAGTCAACGGCACAGCACGACACGACACGATTAATTAATTGGGCACGGAACAGCACGTCATGACTTTAAAAAGGCACGACCCGACACGGCACGGTAAAGTAAATTGGCACGACATGGCACGAGCACGGTATGTCACGGCACGGCACGACACGAAGCACGGTTGGCACGAAAGTTGAGTGGCACGGCACGGCACGACAAACACGTTTGACACCCCTAATTCTAACTACCAAAGAACAAACCAAGCATCATTTTTTTGCTGTTTGTTGAAGATTTGTCCGGGGGTTTTCACTCTTCAATTTCTTTTATTTATAGACCTTGCTTGCAAGTTTGAACTTCCCGTCTCATATCTTGACTTCTAACTTCATCATTTCATTTCAAAAGATTGTTTCTTCCCTCCAAAAGCATTTGAACTTGAATTACTTCGAACTCCTTTCAGAAACATTTGAATTTGAATCTGCACGGTTACTCATTCAAATCACATTTTGCACATGATTAATTTCAAAGAATAACTGCCTTGCATGATCTACTTCATGCGTAAATTGTTTCAACTGCCAATTGCCCAGTTTTACACGTTTACACGTATAATTCATGCAATTTAGCATTTTGGTAATGTCGTTTCGAAGTCCATTTCTTCATTCATTCCATGGCTATAACTGCCAATAACTGCCTTTTTAAATTAGAAGACAATACGATATCATATTGATCCTCTTATAATACTATAATCCAGTGCTTTTCATTAGCGACGTGTTTTCAACGATTGGAATTACTATTACGTGTCAATTAATTACTGGATGTTTTAATTTTATATGTAAACAGAACCCATATCCAATTCCATGCATATTAATTAATGAGCCAAGAGCAATAAACAATTAAAGTCTGAAGGAAAAATCATATGCATTATAATATTAATCAATAAAATTCACGGGGTTTCATCCTCAACCCTTGTTGAGGATTTTAGCTTGTCATAGTTAAACACGTAACGATTATTCGACTAGAACGCATAAAATTATAAAGCTCACAATACTTTTGCTCTTCTTTTTCTCCTAGCCGCGTGGTCCTCTCGGATGCCACTGCTGCGGTGTCGTTGTGGTTCCTGTTGCGTGATATGTGGGATGGGATACCTCAAAACCCTACCAGACCTCCTTTTTATAGCAGCCGAATAATTTCCTCCCAAGAGAATCTTTTTTTTTTTCTTGTTATATTTTAAATCGCTGCCTGTCCTATTACAATTGGAGGCTCTAATAATCATCGCCTTTACCCTACTTATCAAACCCAGCTTGTGGGCTACGACCAACCAATGCTCAATTTCACAAATTGGGCCACGAACAAATCCTAGGCTTTAGGATCTAATTGAGCACAGTGGACTTCCTTGTTTGACAATGGTAATTGACCCCACCACTTGCTTCAATTTAAACTTGGGGTTCTTACTGGCCGGCCCTATTTTGTCAAAAGATTTCTTTCCAAGTCCACCTTATGTCAAACACATTTCGCTTAAACCCATTGCACGCGCAGAAGTTAATAAGCACAGCTTTTCGGAAATAATAAATGAGTACGTATTGTCGCATCAAGTCAGGCGTCTCAATCCGGGAAAAAAGTCACGCGTCAACCGTGTAGGTGTATAGGTGTAGCGTGTAGTCAATCGAGAGCAATAAGCACAACTTTTGAAGCTTCTCCCTGTATGCACATTTAAAGCTAATTCACGATTGATTCTTTTCTTTCACTATCAAGAATCTCTCTCTCTCTCTCTCTCTCTCTCTCTCTCTCTCTCTCTCTTCATATTATATTTTTTAATAAAATAACTTTTATTATACATAATTATTTTTGATAAAAATTATATATTTGGAATCTAGTTCATGAGATCTTTCAAATAAGATCCCATTTGAATATGAAATTTTGTACATGTAAAAAAAAATTGCTTTATACCCATTTATTAATACTAATTTACACTATTTCTAAACAATTCACACCCTCCAAAATGAAAGAATTCACAAACTTTAAATGCAAAATTCACGTGCATCACAACTCAGTCTCCAAAATACACAATTCACATCCCTAAAAAAAGAATTCACACCTCTCAATGTAGAATTCACACCACTTCTAAATAATTCACAACCAGCAAATGCACATAATTCACACTCATGCAACAATTCACACGACCAAAATAGCTCACAATTCACACCCCTTGTAACAATTCACACCCCCAATAACACACAATTAACACCCCTGCAATAATTCACACCATTAATAGCACATTTTGTATGTTGGAGAGTGGACTTATGATGTGTGAATTCTGCAATTCAGGTATGTGAATTCTTTTTTCTTTTGGAGTGAATTGTGTTTTTTGCAGAGTGAGTTATGATATGAGAATTTTGCATTTGAAATATGTGAGTTCTTTTATTTTGGGGGATGGGAATTATTTAAAAGGGGTCTGAAAAATGAACGGGTATTAAAAAAAACTTTTTTTACACGTATAAAATTTCATATTCACAATGGATCTTGTTAGAAAGATCTCATCGAGTAGATTTCAAATATATAATTTTTATAAAAAAATAAATGTGTATAATAGAAGTTATTTTATTTTAAATCAAAAATAAAAAAGGGAGAGAGAGAGAGAGAGAGAGGGAGGGAGAAAGGATGGAGAGAGAGAGAGAGAGAGAGAGAGAGAGAGACATAAAGTCCATGTGTGTCAGGCATCAAGCATGTTGTGTGTAGAAAGAGAGAAAGAGAGAGTAGAGATAAAGAGAGTGATGGAAGCATGACACGCGGCATGTACTGAATGGAAAAAAATCACCCACGCGCGCACATGGGTTATTTAGGAGTGAAAGACAAAATAGAGTTTGGACGGAAGCCCCCACAGAAAGTGGGGGCGGCCTGGAATTTCCCGTTTAAACTTGCTTCAATTTAATCAGCTTCACCAATCTATTTACGGCTCCAATACTAGTCATTATCATCTTTTTTCCTGTCATTATCATCTTTTTTCCTGTCAATTAAATAATTTAAAGTTTATGAGTTTTTTTTATACCTAAAACACTAAAAATATGAGTTTTTTTTATACCTATCAATGTCCGAACAAGATTATTTTTTTAATAGATGCTCTTCTCAACAAGCTCTACGACACTTATGGTTCAGATTAATGATTTTCTAAGCCCACAATTTTATAACTTTTCCTGAAGATTCTTTCAAACTGGTAGGGTCTTGAATTCTGAATGAAAGTCAAAGAATGGATGAGTAACGTAAAAATATCCAATGGGCCTGATTTTCTCCGAGATTACCTTAATAATTATGTTAAAATTATTTAACGGTCCGGATCGTTCGTGTGGGACTCGAAAATGGGCCCCAGAAAATTACAATTTGCAAAGGCTTAAAGTCCCACACAAGTCCCACACCAAACGGCAACGTTTGGTGCCACTACACAACCTGTGGTGACTTAGTCACCACAGGCCCCCCGTTTCCTGAGGTCTGACTATCATGAAGATATCAATATGCACTTGCCTCAAACTCTTGAAGATGCCTACCGTTTAGCTAGAGACCTAGAGGGATATTCTCAGTTTCTTACATAGAGGCGAACGACCTCTCAAGCGAGGGAGTCGTACACTATGCTCCAGTAACGTTTTGGGGAAGCTACAATCCTAGTCAAATTGTGCAACAACTACCTAACTCCTCGAATTGAAATCATGACCCCACTTCTTGAAATTATCGTGCCATAGAATGTTATAATTGGCATGACCTCTGCCATACTGCTACTTGATGCCCACTTCGTACCTTAATCATAGGCAATGACGAGGACGATGCATAGTGTGGGGGTGGTGCTCTTCACGTGGTGGAGCCTCTAAAGTCGTGTGATTCTGAAGAGGACTGTGAAGAATTGGACGTTGATACTAGCCTCCATTTGATGAGATGCAAACACTGAGGCATGGAAACGCACCAATATCTTTCATACATATGTAAAGTCTGGAGATAAGGATTGTAAGCTAGTAATTGACGGGGGTAGTTCTATGAATGTGGTGTCTAAGGTCGTTAGTAGACTAAAACTCAAGCCAGAACTACATCCCTAGCCACGTAGAGTTGCGTGAGTAGACACATAGTTGTCAAATCATGAATCGAAAAGGCCTTGTAGCGATTTCTGAATCGTTCTGATTCTATCATAATTTCTCAAATGAATAAAAAATGCATATTTCAAGTTCCTAATCACTAAAAATATTGTTTCAAAAGCTAAATTAATGTTCACGGGCTAATATTGCCTTTAAAGGTCTTTTAATTTTGTTCCCTTTCTTTTTTCCCATGTTCACAAAGCCATAATATTACATTATAATAACCTTGAAAATAATTATAATGTTGTCTATCTTTTTGCTGATTGTTTCAACGTTGTGATGCAGTTAGGAGGGAGGATTGATGGTCACCGTGATGATGCATTTTTGCTGTGCAACATTCATTTGGAGCTGGACAAACTCAATTTTTGTAGGATCACAAAGGTTGCATGAAAGCAAGTTGGGAATGCTCCTACCCTGCCAAGAGAGCTCTTTCAAATTTCATGCATCATCCAGATGCAGGGGAAGGAAGGCAACCTGTGGGAATAGGCAAATGTTTGTTGTTTGGCATTTGTGAGGGGTTTTTTCCAGAAACCCTAAAAGTCACTTAGAGATGTGCGGAGAATGCGCCACGTCAGCACAAATCCGCAAATCATAGATAGGGACCAAATTAGGGCCACGTAGACATGGTCTAGGGTCTGACGAGCAGAAAGCAGCTCGTCTAGCCTTTCGATATCAACGACCAGCCGAAGTCCATTCCAGGGCCCAAAATGCCTTACGAGATGAGGCTAAAAGGAATATACAGAGAATATTCCCTGGCAACCGTGCATGCGAAGATATGCATTATCCTTACGAATCAAGGGTGAGATAGAGGTTCCATAGTTGAAACAAGGATTCCAACATGGGAAGAACTCCAGACCTACATGGTAGTTTACCATGCACATACTCCTTCGCATAAGGAATCCAGCATCACGAAGAAGCAGTAACCCAACGAGAAAGAGTCCTTGCAGAGAAGGATCCAAATAAGGAAAGTGAATCTACTAACGATCAGATGACTAGCTATACATACAGAAAAAACCTAGTGTAAAAGGTACGTTGTAATTCGCCAATTACAAGCATTTCGTTTATTGCTTTCCTCCAAACCTACAGTACTAACTTAAGCATCGGAGGGCCTTTGCCATCTAGGGCAAAGGTACGTGCTCTAACTATTTGTTGGTGTTGCAGGATTAGGGTTCATTCCAAGCGGATCCAATCTCATTAAGAGCCCGAAATTAGCGCTGTTAATTTTTTGCCTTTTATAGCATTGTTGTTGTGTTTGTTGTTTGTTCTGTCTGTACTATTCCCCGGGAATCTCGACTGATGGTGGTTTCAAAGAATGGTTGATGGATTACTCGCTTACAGGACAATAAGCAAAGGTTTTTCCTATTGATTTCAATTCTTTGATCCATCTGGAAGCAGCAGAATGACATGGTTTTCTCAAATGCCCCTTTCAATAGTTCTTCGGTCATGGCTAGGGCAAAGGATAATGCTTTATGGTTCCAAAGAGCAGCTGATTGGTACAATCGGCAAAATAAAGATCAAATTGTGCCTAATATCAACCCCTCAATAGTTCTCAAGTACTATCCTTCATCTATCCTTCCCCAAAAGGTTTGCAATACTCATACGGATGGTGCTTGGAAAGAGAGAAGTCCCTGGTCTGGCCGGGGACTCTTGGTTTCATCTCCCAATGGTTCACTAATCTCGCAATTAGCCATTTCAGTTTACAACAACAACCTTTCACAAACAGAACTTATAAAACATTAAGCTATCAAATGGTACTTTGGAAAATATTATATGTTGTTTATCTTTTTACTTATTGTTTCAACGTTGTAATGCAGTTTGGAGGGTGGGTTGATGGTCACCATGATATCGATGATGCATTTTTGCTGCGCAACATTCATTTGGAGATGGACAAGCTCATTTTTTGCAGGATTACAAAGGTTGCGTGGAAGGAAGTTGGGATTGCTCATGCCCTTGCCAAGAGAGCTCTTTCTAATTTCATGCATCATCCAGATACAAGGGAATGAAGGCAGCCTGTGGGAATAGGGTAATGTTTGTTGTTTGGCGTTGTTGTTGTTGTGTTTGTTGTTTGTTCTGTTTTGTGTCTTTCCCTGTATATTGCCTTTTATTTTAATGCATCTCTCTTTTTTCCTAAAAAAAGAAAAAAAAAACCTTTGGTAAAATATTCAAAGACGTTTTAGTGGGTGGAGAGGGAAAAGACAACTACTAGCCTAATTTAATAATTAAAAACTAAAAGTTGGAATACATTATAATATAATATAACTAGCGTTGTACCCGTGCTATGCACGAGCGAGATTAACATGCACGCCGAATATATGTATATGGTATAATAGGTAGCATGTGGATAAAAAATATATGCGCATAATATATCTAGAATAAGACAATAGTTGATTTAGGTCAAGATAAATTTATGGGGGGCTTCCAATTCCAAGCAGATTACTCGGCAACAAAAGTGACCTTAACCTCAGGATAAGAATAGGTTAATAAGAAAAACACTATTCAATTGACTTATACTACCACTTACCATAATTGCAGTTCAAAAAAGCGTTTGAGAGTTTGAGACCATAAATTGAATTCGAGTACCCCTACTATGTTTTTGAATTTTTTTTGTCATGTGTTGTGCCAATAGATTAACATGCATGCACATAATGTATGTAGATGGCATATATAATAGGTAGTGGGTGGACCCTATATAAGTTAGAATAAAACAAACGTTAGATATAGGCGAGAAATGAGTTGAGTTTTTTTTTTTTTGGAACATGAACGGAACGAAACGTAATCCTACATAATTAAAAATCAATTGTGCGGCCTAACCGCAAGTGATAGAATAGATAGTTTAAGAGAAAAATATCAATGAGAATTTTTCTGCAAATAAAATATAGAACACCAATTTGTAGCAAAAAATTACTACAAAATGAATATTATCTACATGATTAGATCAGTTGAAGTCGTGCTTGCCTCTTGCAATTTAGTACTTGCGAATTTGCTGCAGCCCTGGGTAATAAGGTTGATGTTTTCTATAGGGACGGGAAGCGTTTGCCGAATATGGAGAAGTGCAAAAAAAAAAAAAAAAAAAAAACCCAAAACAAAAAGCGATGGAGATTAGAAGCATACCTTGAATGCAGTCCATGTTTTCCAGCGGTTCACAAACACATTTTTATTTTCCTGTGGAAAGATCCAAGGTAAGTGTGAGAGCAAGGCAGCGAGAGTATGTGTTGGAGAAGGGGAAAATCTTTCCATATTATGCGTGATTCTAATCACAGATTCGCTACCAATACTGCGGTGATTTGTTGCTTAAACTGGTGGCTGAAGTTATGAGATTGTTTCCCTTATTGATCACATGTAATGTGTATTTATATTTAGGGTGTTGTATCACAGCAACCCATGAATAAGATTTCTCCTCCCTTCTCCCGTGGACTAGGTCACAAATCCTTTGTGACTGAACCACTTAAATACTTCTTCTTTTACGTTTTCTACAGTATGAGATAAAAAAACAGATAAAAATCTTACAAAACAATTGTATGATCCAAGGTAAGTGTGAGAGCGAGGAGGCCACGAGAGTATGGTATGTAAAAAACAGATAAAAATCTTACAGAACAATTGTGTACCTTGAATGTGGTCTACGATTTTTAGCAGTTGACGAACACATGTTGGAATGATCCAAGGTACGAGAGAGGGTGAGGCCGCCGGCCCGTGAGAGGCAAGAGTTGTACTGGTGACTGGTGTGGTTGGGATTGGCAGAGAACTGATGATAGAGGGAGATGATATGAGGGAAAATGGGAAAATGGGGAGTATAATTACGTGGGTTTATATATAAAAGAGAAGAAGAAAGTGGGGGAAGGTGTGGGTTTACGTGGAAGAAAAAAGAAAGTGGGGGAGAGTATGGGAGGTAATTGGAGAGGGAGTGGGACGTGGGTATTATGTGGGAATTTGTGGGAAATTAATAATTTTTGGTTTTCTCCGAGTTCATTTGAAAAAAAAAAAAAACAATTAGGAATGTGGGTTTCAAATGGCAAACGTGGGGGGTGAGACGTGGGGTGCAGTTTAATTAGGAAGGTGGGTTTCACGCATGGGGAAAGGTAGATCGTGGGCTACGGCAAGTCACGTTTTTTTTTCCTTAATTTTATTAGCTTTCAATTTTGTTTCGGGAACCAATAGTTATGTGCCACCTATTTAATTTAAGAATTAATAATTACAAATTATGAGAATTGAGGGATTGGGGTTTGGAGAGTTTTGAGGGCTCAACTACATTGCTTACAGTATATTTAAAGATGTGAGTGGACCGATGGAATATATTATAGTATAATATAGTGTGAGTGGATTGAATATACAGAAGTTGGAATATAATATACCCTAACTCAGTGCAAAAGGAAAAAAAGACTGAGGTATGCTCTGTTTCTTTGCTATCAAAGAACAGATTATTAAGCTATACCGTGAGTGGATCTCCGATCGATTTAAGCAGTGGCGGAGCCAGAATTTCCAATCCGGGGGGCCCATTAGTCATAGGCATTCGATAGCTCCGTCGATGCCTACGATAAGGCCAGAATTTCCCTCTCATGGGTGGCACTACGGAGAGAGGACTAGCCTTCGTCCTCGGTCCTTAAAAATAAGTTATAAGAGTTTTCCAAATTAGCTTTGCAATTTCAAGCCACGGGGGTGGCACCATTCAATGAAAAACTAGTTACATGTTGTATGGAAAAATACAAAGAAAAAAATTACTAGGAAGTCAAATAATTACATATAAAAAAATAAGTAATCCATAATTTATTCATACAAATATGTGAATCGACATGTTTTTGTGATTTAATTTTCATTGTAAATTAATAATTTATTCATACAAATATGTGAATCGACATGTTTTTGTGATTTAATTTTCATTGTAAATTAATTCCTATCATAGTCCGTAAAAAAACATAATGCTAAACTTGGAGAGAAAAATTAATGTCCAAAGGTGTCATCTTTCTATCCATTTAATTTTAAAAAAATTACAAACCTAGAGAGAGAGAGAGAGAGATGAGTATTATAGTTGCTTTAAAAAATAAAGCACTGTGCACCTTGGGAGAATCGATCCCAGGTTGGGAAGTGTAGAGTAGAACGTTCCAACTAGTGAGCCAAAGCTCACAACTGGTTGAAACTTTCCCTGTTTTGATATTTCTATTGTTTCGTTGCAATTTTTTTTTTTTTGTTTTGTAAGTGCGGGGGGGCCAGGGCCTACCCCAGCCCCAATGTAAATCCGCCCCTGGATTTAAGAATGATGGAGATGTTTGGTGCTCTTACCCAAGAAATTGAAGGCTCATGGACATATGGCAAGTTGGCGTGACTCCATTTTTTGGTCCTTTGAAGTTAGGTTTCAAACCAGGTATGAGAAAACCATGAACGAAATCATGTTTCGAGTTAAAACCACGATCCTGACTTTCTAAAAGGGGTTTCAATGCTTCTTCTCCCAAACGTTTGGAGAAAGAAACCCCAAATTTCTACCATTTTTGGGTTTTGGGTACGAAAAAATGAACTGACCCAACTGGAAACCCATGTTTTCATACGTGCACTGTGTTGGAATTGTGCCTTGAATTTTCCTTTTTTGGGAGAATTCCAATTGTGTTTAGGATTTCCTATTGTGTTTAGGATTTCCTATTGCATTTAGGATTTCCAATTGTGTTTAGAATTTCCTATTGTGTTTAGGATTTCCTATTGATTGTGCTTCTTATAAATAGAGGCTTTTAGAGATCCTTTGGCTATCTCTCATATTGTGGCCTCTCCAGAGTTACGGATCATAGTCGGTTCTTTGTATCTCTTCTTTACCATTGATAGTGAACTCTCTCTCTCCTCGCCCGTGGACGTACCTCAATCTTGGGGGAACCACGTATATCTTTGTGTCGTGTGATTGCTTGTTGTTTTGTTTGCTTTCTCCCAACTTAGTCGCATTCATAGCGTTCGTTACAACAAACTGGTATCAGAGCTTCTGGTTGAAAAACTAGGGTTTCGTTTCCGATTGTGGCTATGGCGGCTAAGTTTGAGATTGCGAAGTTTGATGGGCAGAGCAGCAGCTTCAGTCTTTGGAGGGTTAAGATGAAGGCTTTGCTAGTTCAACAGGGATTACACAAGACCTTGCAAGGGCAGGAAAAATCCGGCATCAGCGCAGAAAATTGGGAAGACATGGATGCTAAAGCTCTGAGTTAGATTCAGTTGAGTCTAGCAGACGATGTTCTTCGCGAGGTGGAAGAAGAAATTTCAGCAGCAGGTATTTGGCTGAAGTTGGAAGGCATCTATATGACGAAATCGCTAACAAACAGGTTATATCTGAAACGGCGGTTGTATACTTTTCGTATGCGTGAAGGTATGCCAATTAAGGATCACTTAGACGAGTTTAATCGTATTTTGATGGACCTGAAAAATATTGATTGTAAAATCGAGGAGGAGGACCAAGCCCTAATTTTGTTATGTTCTTTACCGCCATCGTATGAATATTTTGTTACAACCTTATTTTATGGGCAAGACACCATATCCATGGAGGATGTTAAGGCCAGTCTTCATTCGAAAGAGTTGAGGAAAAAGGTTTCAGGAGAGGTTGATGATCATGCGAAGGGATTGTTTGTTAGGGGAAGAACGACAGAAAAGGGTGGTACGAGTAATGGGGAAAGATCCAAATCAGCAGTTAAAAATAAGAAAAAGAGAAAGTGCAATTATTGCAAAAAACCGGGGCACTGGGCAAGAGACTGTTTAAAACTCAAGGAGAAGGAAAAAGAGGACCAGAAAGGGGGTAAAAATATTGCCGGGGTTGCCGAAAGTTTGGATGAGTTAGATACTGTTTTATCAGTTATAGTGGGAGATTCTCGCTGTGATACCGAGTGGATTTTGGATTCTGGGTGTTCATATCACATGTGTTCGCATAAGGAGTGGTTCGCCACTTATGAGGCGGTCAATGATGACACAGTTTTAATGGGCAACAACATGCCCTGCAAAACTGTTGGTTGTGGAACGATCCAACTCAAGATGCACGACGGTATTGTGAGGACTTTATCGGATGTTCGACATGTTCCGGAGTTGAAGAAAAATCTTATCTCTTTGGGTGCTCTAGATTCCATTGGTTGTACTTTCACTGGTGAAGGTGGAGTTTTGAAGGTCTCAAGGGGTGCTTTGGTGCTGAGGAAGGGTCAGAAGTGTAACAATCTCTATTCACTCATGGGCAGTACAGTTACGAGTTCTGCAGCAGCGGTCGCTTCTTCAAAGGTTTCGGGTTCGGATTTGACTCGATTGTGGCATATGCGTCTTGGGCATATGAGTGAGAGAGTGATAACAATTTTGAGCAATCAGGGTCTACTTTGTGGGCAGAAAACTGAGAAGCTGGATTTTTGCGAGCATTGTGTCTACGACAAGCAGTGCAGGGTGAAATTCAGTACAGCTGTTCATCGCACCAAAGGCACGGTGGATTATTTTCACTCGGATCTTTGGGGTCCCGCAGAGGTAACTTCTAAAGGTGGTTTTCGATATTTTATGAGTATTATCGAAGATTTCTCTCGTAAGGTTTGGGTGTATATGCTAAAACATAAAAGTGATGCTCTAAGTACATTCAAACAGTTTAAAATTTTGATAGAGAATCAGATGGGTAAGAAAATAAAACGTTTGAGAACTGACAATGGTATGGAGTTTTGTCTTGGCGAATTTGATAAGTTTTGCAGTGATGAGGGCATTGTGAGACATCACATAGTGAGGAAAACCCCCCAGCAGAACGGTGTGGCTGAACGAATGAACATGACTCTTTTGGAGAAGGCGCGTTGTATGTTGTCCAATGCCGGGTTGGGCAAAGAGGTTTGGGCTGAAGCCGTTTCCACAGTATGCTATTTGGTGAACAGGTCTCCGTCAACTGCTATTGAGTGTAAGACTCCGTTTGAGGTATGGTCGGGTCATAAGGCTGATTATTCCGTAATGCGTGTGTTTGGGTGTCCAGCTTATGCTCATGTGAATGAGGGTAAGTTGGAGCCACGTGCCAAGAAATTTATTTTCTTGGGTTATCAGGCAGGTGTGAAAGGGTACAGATTATGGTGTCCGAAAACCTCTAAGTTTTTAATTAGTAGAGATGTTACTTTTGATGAAAACTTTATGGTTAAGGGGTCTAAGCAGGTTAAAGATGCAGTTGAGGAACCGAGGGTTCCAAAGCAGGTGGAGTTGTTATGTGAATCTTCTGGCTCAGGGAAGAATGATAGTAATCAGCCAATTGAAGAGGAGTTCAAGAGTTCATACACAGATGATGATGTACCAGCAGAGCAACCACACACTATTGCTAAAGATAGGCCAAGGAGGGAGATTCGGCCTCCTGAAAGATATTCGGCTTATTCTGAGATTGTGGCCTATGCTTTATTAGTTGCTGAAATAGTGGAGTATGATGAGCCTTCTAGCTATGCGGAAGCTATTTCGAGCAATGAGTGTGCACAGTGGTGTGTTGCTATGAATGAGGAGATTGAGTCTCTTCAGAAGAACCAGACATGGGAGTTGGTGGAACCGCTGAAAAATAGGAGGATTGTTGAGTGCAAGTGGGTCTTCAAGCGCAAGCCAGGTATTCCAGGGGTTGAAGAGGCACGGTTCAAAGCTCGGCTAGTGGCGAAAGGATTCAGTCAAAAGGAAGGTGTTGACTACAATGAGGTATTTTCACCAGTTGTAAAGCACAGTTCCATTCGCACTTTACTTGCTATTGTTGCTTGTTATGACCTTAAGTTAGAGCAACTTGATGTCAAAACGGCGTTTTTGCATGGGGAGCTTGAGGAACAAATTTATATGCGTCAACCAGAGGGCTTTGTTGTTTCTGGTAAGGAAGATCATGTATGCTTGCTTCGTAAGTCTTTATATGGCTTAAAACAGTTTCCTAGGCAGTGGTATAAGCGGTTTGATACATTCATGATAAGCCAATCATATTCTAGGAGTGAATATGACAGTTGTGTGTATTTTCGGAGACTTCCAGATGGTTCATTTATTTATCTACTGTTGTATGTTGACGATATGCTTATTGCTGCCAAAGGTGTATACGAAATCAACAGGTTGAAGCAGCAGTTGAGTGGTGAATTCGAGATGAAGGATTTGGGTGCAGCAAAATGGATTTTGGGTATGGAGATTAGCAGAAATCGAGTAGATGGCAAGTTGTTCTTGAATCAGAAGTCATATGTTCTCAAAGTGCTTGAGCGCTTTGCCATGCAGAACTCGAAGCCAGTCAGTACCCCTTTGGCAGCACACTTTCGACTTTCAGCAGAATTGTCACCTCAGTCGGAGGATGAGGAGAAATATATGTCTCAGGTTCCATATTCGAGTGCAGTTGGGAACCTTATGTACGCCATGGTATGTACTCGTCCTGATATTTCACATGCAGTTAGTGTCGTAAGTCGCTAAATGGGGCGACCGGAAAAGGCACATTGGGAGGCTGTGAAATGGATACTTCGGTATTTGAAAGGGACTGCAGATGTGGGTCTTTTGTATGGGGTTTCTAATCCGGGTAATCAAGTTGTTGGTTATGTTGATTCGGATTTTGCTGGTGACCATGATAAGAGGAGGTCTCTGACAGGTTATGTGTTCACTCTATCCGGAAGTGCCATTAGTTGGAAAGCAACTTTGCAGGCTACGGTCACGCTGTCTACAATTAGAAGCGGAGTATATGGCCATTGCCGAAGCTGTAAATGAGGCATTGTGGATGAGGGGAATTCTTTGCGAGCTTGGTATTACACAAGGGATTACTTCAGTATTTTGTGACTCTCAAAGTGCTATACATCTGACTAAAAATCTGATGTATCATGAACGGACCAAGCATATTGATGTCAGGTATCACTTCGTTCGAGAGATCATCTCACAGAAGCAAGTTGAGGTGAAGAAAGTGGGAACGGCGAATAACCCAGCGGACATGTTGACTAAATCGGTTTCAGTTGCCAAGTTCAAGCATTGCTTGGGCTTGGTGGCTTGGTTGGTATTTGCAGTTGATCGCCCCTTGGGGGCATTGTGGCGAGGTAGAGGCAAAATAGGGTTGCTATAATTAGTGATTGGGTTCAGTGGAATTCAAGTCAAGGTGGAGAATTGTTGGAATTGTGCCTTGAATTTTCCTTTTTTGGGAGAATTCCAATTGTGTTTAGGATTTCCTATTGTGTTTAGGATTTCCTATTGCATTTAGGATTTTCAATTGTGTTTAGGATTTCCTATTGTGTTTAGGATTTCCTATTGATTGTGCTTCTTATAAATAGAGGCATTTAGGGATCCTTTGGCTATCTCTCATATTGTGGCCTCTCCAGAGTTACGGATCATAGCCGGCTCTTTGTATCTCTTCTTCACCATTGATAGTGAACTCTCTCTCTCCTCACCCGTGGACGTACCTCAATCTTGGGGGAACCACGTATATCTTTGTGTCGTGTGATTGCTTGTTGTTTTGTTTGCTTTCTCCCAACTTAGTCGCATTCATAGCGTTCGTTACAACACACTGAATCGTACGATTCATACGGTTCAGATGCATAGTATCAATCTGAATCGATTTTGTTTCGAATCAAACCGAATTGTACGATTCGACTCGCGAATCCTACGATTTCGACACGTATAGGTAGACGAGACATCATTACCAGTTTCTAAGCGTTGCCTTGTGTTTTCACGTAAAAACTCCTAAGGAAACCGCGAGCGCCTGAGCGGTTTGTGTAACGGACATGCCAGGACTATGCGGTACAGTCCAAGTGTTGTAAAGGCCTTCGTGCCTTTTTCTGACTTTGTACCAGCAATTGCGAGCAACCCCAAAGGATAGATTTGCAAAATGATTCGTGGTTTGCCTTGTCGTAAAGGACTTAATAATTTCTCAACCATTGTGGAAAATGAGAAGCAACGAGATAAAAATAAACCTAACTTTTATTAATAAATATTAACAAAAGTAGGGGTACAAAGGATCATAGAACAAGGTCCTAGGCTGGGTTAGACTTGTTGAAGATAAAAGTAAAAGAAACTCAACGGAGTTGGTGGATTCAACGAGGTTGAAAGGCTTCAACGGGTTGACGGTTTTTAATAGGTAAGTTGAGAGACTTGATTGATAACCGAGAGGCTGATGGATGTGGAACCCTTTTTCCTTCTTGTGAATTTGCATTTATAGGCTCTCAATGCTAAATTCTTTTGTGTCGAGATTAGAGGTTGCAATTCTCAACCCAACTCATGAACCCGCCTATATCCGCCCACTTAAAACCCAACCCAACCTACCCATATTGTAATATCTATATAATAAGGGAGCTCAGGTTTTGAATTTCCTATATTTTAGACCCTTGGATCTTAATCCAAAGGCTCAAATTGCAAGGGAAGGACTCAGATTGCAAAAGAAAGCACTCCAATGGCTGAGATCTGTCCTCTGAAAGCACTCCAATGGCTGAGATCTGTCCTCTGAAAAAACACATACAAATCCACCGTAGGATTTTATCCCCTTCAACTGCCCAGCCTGTGCACCCTGGACGTACAATACTAATTCCTTCCTTCACTCCGTCTTTCCCACCCACGTACACTACCACTCCCTGGCCCCGTTTACTTTTCCCTCTCTCTCTCTCTCTCTCACACACACACACACACACATCCACACACCCACCCCCACACACCCAGTACCCACACCCACATTCTCCTTCTGCCTCTTGAATAAAACCCAATGTGCAAACATGTCTCCCTTGCTCTCCCACCGTTATTACCCATAAACACTTTGTGGAACCGATTATTCAATCTGCCACCGCCGGCATTTGGCTACGAATGCGAGGTAAGCCTAACACTCCTCTCTCTCTCTCTCTCTCTCCCCCCTTACTTCCTCTCCCTTTTGTTTTACGTGTTCGATGAAATGCTCGAGTGACAACTAAACTTGCATTTTACATCTTCCCCAAGTCATTCACAGCCTTAGCGTTCCCACCGTCACAGTGGCTGGAATCGCTCTTTCAACCCTCCGAAATCTCGATCGATTTCTTCGGCAACAACTACAAATGGTGTGGGAATTCTATTTGTAGGACTGATTATTTTCCATAGTCTAGGTTTGGATGAATTAAGATATGGAACCAAGGGGGCAGTTTGTAGCTGGAGGATACGAATCTCTGACTATGGAGTACATCTATCTCTTTCCATTAGATGTGGATATCTTTCCCTAACATTTTTATTAAAAAGATTGCTATTTGAAATTCCATTATGTTTTCAGTTTCTTATGTGGGAAGTTATAAATTGCAGTGGAAATGTTGTCATTTTCTAATGAAAGCCATCCACCGCGATCGCTAGGCACGTATGGTACCTAAAAATTAGTTGGAAGGGCCTGTTGGTGCATTGAGATCACAACTGTGATGATAGACTTTCTTTTTTCTTGGTGGGGGCGGGGACTGTTTTAAGGAAATCCATCAACTGTGCCTCTTTTTTCTTCTCCGGGGCGATGGTTCATAATCTTTTTTAACTTTGTTTTGAACTTCTTCTGTGTTGATTTTGGAGAGCTTCATGTTATGTTCCTTTTTGGGTGTGGTTTTGCGGTGGGGATGTTAGCCGCCTTATTGTAGTGCCGTGCTTGGTAGCCGGGAACACATCAAAACCCTTTGAGACCATGTGAACCTTGACGAGATGTTTTTTTCCCCTCTTTAAGTTGCACATTATCTTCTTCTACGCTTTCTTTCATTTTATTTTCCCTCTTTTGCTTTTGCCGAGCGTTTGGCTTACCACTATGAGCAACTCATGGTGTGCAAACTAATTGATTGGAGATCCCTTTGGTGGTTAAGCTCTGATTTCAGATATTGTTCTAGACTAAATCTGATTTTTCCATTTTTTCAAAGTATGATTTAATCGCTGTTATGTCTTGATTCAGTGGCATGGTTTAATCTTTTCCTCTTCCATTTGTGGTTCGTCTTGAGCAGTTTTTAGGTGCTATTGAAAAACAAATTTGAGATCATTCAACCAGGTTCTTTACCGCCTTTCATGGATCTCTGTGATGCATTATGTTTAGATTGATAACAACATTTTTATGCAATCTACGTATGCAGATTGTTTAGGTTTATTACTTTTTTCATTTTTATTTTTGGAAAACGTTGGGAATAACCTGAAAAAACTTGGAGCTTGGAATGGGAAAGCTTGGGTAAGTGAGAGTCTCTTCTTTTTGCTAGCAAATGAATTTTCGTTGTATATCTAAATTTGGTTATTATTCCTTGAACGGAAGTTATTGAATACGCATCAGTTTGTAAGGTCGAAGATTCATTCCTTACCCTTTTAAAACATTTGATGCAATTAAGCGTGGTGCTGCTCTTTCTCTCTCACATACTAGCAGAAATTGTATCTTTGTCAGGGTGGGTTTAGCTTTAAGTCTTTCACTTACCTAGGAGCTGACTTCCAAAGAAAGAAAAATTAGATTATCTTTGTAAGGGTGGGTTTAGCTTTAAGTCTTTCACATTTAGCCAAATTGTCAAAGTTGGATATTTTTCAGTTTGTAGAGTGCCATTTAGCTTTTTTCCCCTGCAATGTTGCTCTATTGGCGTGCTAGATTAGCTATCAATTTAGGCATGAGATACTTGGATCACAAAAAATGATCGCAACCATTGAAGCTGTGCCACAAAATGTGCCATTTTTGGCTAATAGGATTGGCAAGGAATCAGAGATAACAAAGATAAAGAATGGCTTTGACAACAGAAATTGAATACTACTGGAGATGATTTTTAAGTATCATTTTCCTCTTTGGGGCAGTTGTATTTAAGTTCTTGCATGCTCATGTGCTATTCAACTATTGTTTTGCATTTTTTAAAGGCTGTGTGTGATTTCTTTATCTTTGATTAACTATGTAGGATTAACTTCCGTTCCAGTTCCGCCAATATGTTTTTTTTTTTTAAACATTGTTTTTTAAAAGTCTAGGCACTTTTTTACCATGGTTTGGATGCTTAGTGTGTTTGTCTAATGGTACGCACACGCCCATCACTTGGCCACTGGCCGATATAGGAAGGTCTAAGATATGATGTTGCCCTAGCAGGTCCTCTCTCTCTCTCTCTCTCCATACCCATATTTTTTGCAATTTCATTAATCCCTAATTACCAAAATAAAAGTTCATTAATCCCGTCTTCTTAGTGACTGCAGTGAGGCAAAAGATTGAACAGTTCTTGAATGCTGCTCGCACCGGAAACCTTGATCTCTTCAAAAGTAAATTTCTCTCTCTCTCTCTCTCTCTCTCTCTCTCTCTCTCTCTCTGTGGATTCATGCAAATTCATCGTATTTATGGATTCAAATTTTTACTTCACACATCCACAATTGCACAAATCAATGCATGTATTTTGACCAGAGTTTTTAAATGCTAATGTTGTCTATGGGAACCCATGAGTTTCCCTTTTGTGTTGATGTTTAGTTATGTTGGTTTATTACAACAATTGCACAAATCAATGCTGGTGTTGATGTTTATTACCACTTTTGAAGATAGCGATGTAGGTTTGCTGCTGCTGCCTTCGGAGTATTAGACAAATGTTTGGAGGCTTAGTTCGATCAATTTGGGTCTAAATGTTTTGGCTCTGTTCCACTTCTTAGCACCTTTTAGTTTAAGACAGCTTCTTTGTACCTTTTGGCTTGATATATTGTGCCATGTATAGACATTGTACGTACAAGTTAATCTCGCCCGTCCATAGCACGGGTTCAATGCTATGATATTGGATTCTGTTGTAGTAACTTTTTTTTGAACTTAGAGTTTGAGGCCCTTTTTTTATTGTTTGTTATTTCGTCCAAGGTTAATCCAGCTCTAATGTTTTTAAGGTGGACGCTAATTGTTCATGCCGTGCCTTCAGGCACGGGCATCCGCTAGTGGGTCAACCCATATCAACCCATATTTAAGTGGGTTGGATTGGGTTGGAAATGGATTGAAATAAGAAGCTTTGTAATATCTGCTCAATGTCTAAAGAATCTGCTCAATGTCTGAGACTCTTTAAGTCTTAATGTAATGAATCAAATTAAGTTAGTACAGTAGCTATTAAACTAAGAAAATCATAATCCTAAAGTATTCGATCATGGACCGCCAAACTCTCTCCAATTCGATCAAACCGTGATATATTTATATCGTAATACATATAACTCGTCATACATGATTGGGGAGACAATTTCAATTGAACCCCTCTAAGAATGAGCGGTAAAAATGTTGTCGGTATCGGTGATTTATTATAGAAAAATGAAATGATAAGCAAAGTCAGGGGCCTAGTTTTTATTCCATTAATTTTAGAGAGAGAGAGTGCTCATAAATTGAATTCACTGTTAGTTTTTTTCTCTCTCCTCTTGTCCTTAAAAACACAAGTTCTCTCTCTCTCTCTCTAATTGTGTTTTTTCTTTCAAAGAGAAATGCATGATTGGCATTAAGAGAGGGAGGAGAGAGAGAACAACACAGAGAATTGAATTTCGACTAATTTTTTAGAATTGAATTCTCACTCCTATTCTTCAGTTTGGGAATTCAATTTCTAAATAATAATAGAAGTTATGGATTGGACTGGATTTGGACATTTGGGAAAAAGAAAAGGAAAACGGGTCAGGTTGGGTTGGGTTGGGTTTGGCTAGACCATGTTTGACTCACCCATATTCAACCTACCTATACTCGACCCATATTCAACCAACCGATATTCAACCCATAACCCATGTCAACCTACTCAAACCCAACCCAACCCACCCATTTACCACCTCTATTCGAGATGCTTCCAAGTGTCCATGCCATTTTTCCGCCTTCACAAGATCCTGCCAAGTGTTCCATGCTATGTAATTTCTCTCCATAACGGCAGTTATCAGCGGCTATTTCTCTGTTTTGGAGGCAAACAGTCCTCCAGAGTTTCCACCCATTTCCTCCTTTCTAGGGACGTGGTAATTTCCCTCCATAACGGCAGTTATCAGCTGTTATTTCTCTGTTTTGGAGGCAAACAATCTTCCAGAGTTTCCACCCATTTCCTCCTTTATAGGGACGTGGGAGTAATGGGTTTGCAACTCGCCTCCTAAAAACATGGGTGGTTGAAGTAATTGGTGCTTATCCTCATTTTTTTTTTTTTTTTTACGTCAAAATGGGAGAAGATCATGACCATCCACTTTTAACCGAAAATAACTCCTGTTAATTTCTCTCTCCTTTCTCGGAAAATTAATAAAATCCATTTAAAAAAGATCCAAAATTTAATCTAAATAGGCTTTCACTGCCTCCTTTAGAATATGGGCGACATCATTAGGTCCTGCCTACTACTCCTTAATCTTGGGCTAATAAAAATTAACTGGGATTTTAAGAAAAGAAATTAAATTAATATAGGCCCACTAGTTTTACAAGTTCCGATTAGCCTACTTTAGCCTGAAATTAATTCTTTCGGCCTTGTTATGATTTTTTGCCAAATTTGGGTGTAAACACCTTGTACCCATTCAGAAGGGTTGTTCCTTTGACAATATTTTGTGTGATGTCCTACCTATGATGTCACTCGTGCTTCTAGGTCGTCCGTGGCTCTATGATGTTAATGCCAATAATTTTGGTAGAGAGAATACATATGTTTTTCAGCATGGAGAGTTAATTTCACAAAATGCCTAAACCATAAACCCAATGCCTAAAACCTTAACTCAAAGTGCTTAAACCCGAAGTGCCTAAATCCAAATGCCTAAACCAAGTAGAGCCTAATCTCCTATAATTAATCCCCAAAATTTACTCTCGAAACAGAGCCCTTGAAGCTTTGGATGTGCACCAAGAAAATGCTCAAAACATGTTATCCAGGACTTCACAGTTGCTGTATGTGCAGAAATGGGATCTGGACCAGTGCATTGGTGGGTGATCATTCAACCAAGTCATTGCTACTTCATCAGCTTCATTTAATTCTTGCATGTGAAAATTGAACTAGGCCACATAAGTGGCTTTTGCAGCACTGAACAGAATCTCCTTCAAATGTAGGCCCTTGTTTGTTTCCTTAAAGTTGTTGTAGAAGTATTCAATGTAGAATTTGTGTTCTGCATATGGGACAACCTCTGCAATTGCTACCATCAACCCCTACATTGGTAAACATATCTCAATACACTAGCAAATAACAAATCTTAAAATGAAAGACAAGAAAAGTAAAAGTAAAAGAGGCACAGCTTGTTTGGTCATTGTCCACCCAATCAATGAATGTGCATTTACCCCCAACATAACATCTAGCATTTAAACCAGTCTTTAGCATATCATTGTAATGCAGCCTTATGGTGAATTTTTTTTTAGCTAAACCTGATACAAAAAGGGAAAATACCATATGGGACCACTAAAATAACAAACGAAATCATAAAATACATGCAATCATGCAAGTAGTGTGCACAATATATGGGACCACCAACAAACGCAGACACACACAGATTGTGTATGTATACATATACAAATATAACTGTGTTAGAGTACAAGACCAGGCAAAAACATTAAACAAAGAGGAATCCCTAAACAGCGAGACAAAACCCTTAATAAAGGAGAAATTTATACCATAAACAACAAGGCTCGATTTTCATACCATAATCGGGTTCCTGGTCTCCAACCCTAAAGCTCCACATTGGGTTCGACGTAAGCCTTGATCTGTGTGAGAGAACTTGGTCTTGAGCTTCAAAATTGTTGACCTTGATCTTCGAGATTCTGAAACCCTAACTTGTTGATCTTGATCTGTGTGAAATTAGCGCCTCAATGTCGATTTCAAACTTTTGCTTATCGATTTCATTCTGCGTCCAAACAACTGAAAGATGAGTGAGAGACGAGTGAGAGATGAGTGAGTGACGAGTGAGAGAGGAGTGAGATGAGTGACAGACGAGTGAGAGATTTCTTTCTCAAAAGGGGGCCAACAAAGGGGTAAGGGGAGGTAGGGTTTTTGTAAAAGGGCGGGAGGGAGGGGAAATGACAGGTCTGCCCCTAAAAAATTTCCAAATTGGGGTTTCCGTCAATTGTGATAACGTATGTTATCAATTGGACCAAATTCGATCAAAATTGAAATTACAGGATTCGTTGGAGTGTAATTGAAACTAGAGGGACTAAATCGAGATAGTGGTGAAACTAGATGGACCATTTCGATAAATTTCCCAAGTTATAAGTAATGAGAAAAAAATTCACTATGGACAAATAATAAACCAAAACAGATAGACTTTTAGGACAATTTTTGTCTTTATTCACGAAAAATTTAGTTTAGTGAATAATTTTTTACTCTTTAGATTCGTCTCAACGAGACGAATCAATAATTCACGAAAAATTAACGCAAAATTAATGAATGCAAAAAACATTTTAAAAAAAACAAAAAAATAATCTGGCTCAATTATTTATTTAGTCAAAACACTCGTAAGAACGAATAAGGCGACGTCTTGATTGGCAATGTAAGAAGTAACGGATTTTCTGGATGAATGACAAGTCATATATTATTGTACCAGCCCATTACTAGTAGGATTGACATAATCAAAATATACTCTAGAGTCAAGTGTTTTTGTCTTTTAGGCCCCGTTTGATACGAGGTTTCGTTTTGGGGGGATTGGTAATGAGATGGGATTAGGATTGGGATTGGTTATAAGATGGGATTATTAATGAGGAGACAAATCCTTTCCCATGTTTGTTTTTACACAGGATTAGATCATGGGATTGTTAATAACATGTTTGTTTTGTCTAGGATAGGATTAGATCATGGGGTTTGGTGGTTTGCACAGGAGAAAAATCCTTCAATCCCAATCCCGTTGTTAACAATACCAAGTACCCCCAGGTATTACGAATCCGGCCAATTTGGGGTATTACGAATCCCATGGGACTATTAGTCCTTGCCTTATTTCTCAAACCAAACATAGTATTAGAGGTCCCACCTCCTTATTAGTCCAATCCCACCCTCCAAACCTTGTATCAAACATGGCCTTTAGAATGACGCGTGGACTAGAAACAGTACGAAAATATTGGGTCGACGCACCTGCGGCAAATTGGCTAATTGTTTTTTTTTGGTTGATTGAATAACTTTAATACAGGAGCATTAAAACAATGAATAGTACACATTAGCGTGGTGCATATTATTGTGCAAACGTTTTTTTTCTTTCCTGATAAATCAAGTGTAAACCAGTTTATGCGCACTTCAACTTATCTTAGAGACCAATTTCATTTTTTACTGGTGGGGACTCGATTAAAATCAGAGAAAGACTCTTTATACTCTGGCCCCAAAGAATTGGCCCACTTATGCAAATGTTGTATTAATAGGCTTTCCAATGCAATTACATTAAAATGCAAATTGGTTAAATATTTTCTAGCAAAGTGGTAGAAAAAGCTTTGAAATAACCCTAATTTTAAATAAAATTTTGATTTATTAAATCAATTGTTTTCTTTTAATTATTTAAATTCTAATTATTTATTTAATTTGGTAAATCTAGTCATGTATCTAATTGTACAAGCCAAATACTACACAATCCTCCTACCATAATCTACCCTAATTTTCCCACACTTTATTGTCACCTTCTCTTCCAACACAATCCTATTTCTTTCCCTCCAAGTAAGAATATATTCTTATTCTTATTCTTCTAATTAATGTACAATCCTATTTCTTTCCCTCCAAGTAAGAATATATTCTTATTCTTATTCTTCTAATTAATGTACAATCCTATTTCTTTCCCTCCAAGTAAGAATATATTCTTATTCTTATTCTTCTAATTGATATGGGGATTTTGGTCCTAGATTGAGAGAGAGAGAGAGAGAGAGAGAGAGAGAGAGAGAGAGAGAGAGAGAGAGAGAGAGAGAGAGAGTAGGGATGGCAATTGCACCCTTCCCGGCCCGAACCCGCCCCGCCCCTAACCCGAATGGGCGGGTATTTTTCAATTTTCGGGTAGGGTTAGGGAAGAAAAAATGAAAACCCGGCCGGGTTAGGGTAGGGTTCGGGGTAACAGTGTCCCGCCCCGGTACCCGCCCCACCCCGCTCCGATATATATTATATATAAATAAATATAATACATATATGTAAAATAAAATTTTAACCCTTGTATTTTGGTCCCATTTCAAAAGAACCACCGAGTATATAAGCAATTCTGAAGGTAATTTAACTTGGTAATTACTTTTTCTAGTGCCTTGTTTTTTTCTTTTTCTTTTGTGTGATTGAAAAAGAGCATTTGGTTTATTTTGTTTCTTGTTAAGGTGATACAAATGAGTTTGCATCAGTTGTTGATGACATGGATGTTGATGACTCTCAATCTTGCGTTACAATAGTTTAATTATGATTGATCCGGTAAGTTTAATTATCGCAGATTAGTTATAATTACTTGTTGAAACTATTAAAATAAAATAGTACTTTTGTGGATTGCCAAACATTTTTTTTTTCCCCGGCTTGCTCCACAATTGTCACTCCTTATTCGCGCTTCGATTAAGAAATATTATCTACGAGTTCTTTGGGCTCTTATTTTAGTTTTCTAGTTGTTTTTTTGTTTGGAAACTTGAGATTATGGTATTCATGTGTAATACTCGAAGACCGTAGGAGTTGTCTGTTATAATTTTGTAGTAGGCTTAAATTTGATTATGGTTGAACTTGTTATTATGAATTAATGCTAAGGTACTTTGAAGTAAGGAGTTATTTTGAATTGGATTAGCAGGTTCAAGGCTTCTCATGTGGGAGACTAGAAAAGATAAAACAAAAGGGCGGGGCGGGGCGGGGCGGGACGGGTATACCCGTTACCCGATAGGGGCGGGAAGGGGGGAGATTTTCATTACCCGGTTGGGTTTCGGGCCGGGGCCGGGGATGTCCGGGAAATTTAGGGTCGGGGTCGGGGTACATCAAAACCCGCCCCAACCCGCCCCGTTGCCATCCCTAAGGAGAGAGGGAAGAGTTTCAATTGTGCATGTGTGCAATGGCCTAGGATAAAATCCCCTAAAATGGGAAATTCTCCTAGATTTTTATTCTCCCATTAAATAGGAAGATTCACCCAATATTCACTAGGATTCCCTAAGATACACTAGCCTATTAGGCTTATACCCATTTGATGTACACTTGCTTGTAAGACTAGCACCAAAAACTCTACCTGGTGGGGATTTTCTTCCCTAATTATTGAAGGGAATATATTCACTCATTAATAAGAAATAAGAATATATTCCTTATTAATTACCTAGATTTTCCATAGATTTTCTTAGGTAATTAGGCTTGTGCCTATTATGTGCATAACTAGTACCCAAAACTCCCTAAAGCAAAGGTGGCCATGCAAAATCCTACACAACCTAGAGCACTAAGAAATTTCCTTGAAAGTTCGTACTATATTTACCATTTAATTCTTAGATTTTTATCTTGGATTTACTAGGTACCATGGCTAGTTTTATCTAGGATTTTATTCTTGAAAAATCACCCAAAATCATGGACTTTTATTCTTGCATTAAAATTGAGATTTTGTTTACATGGGGGAGAGAGAGGGGAGGGCTGGCCAAGAGGGGAGAGGGGGAGCCAACCATTGCCTATAAATAGAGAGCCTTTCTCTCATTTGTTCTCACACCAAAAATCCTCTCCTCCTTTGATAGTTCATGTAGTAGTATCTGAGTAGAAAAGTTTCTTGTTTTCTTGAGTTTTTCAAGTAGCACCACCACTCAAAGCCACCCTCCAATCCATAAAGTAGAAGTCGAGTTGGTAGGAAGTTGAGTTTCTTCCACATTCAAGTAGCACCACCACTCAAAGCCACCCTCCAGTGCATAAAGTAGAAGTCAAGTTGGTAGGAAGTTGTTTGTGCTTACAATAGTTCTAGTCCGAAAACCAACCTAACTTTTGCGGTCTCCGACTAACACTCGGAATCAAAGTAGTCATTCTAACCATTCCTAAGTATTTTTTTTTACGTTGTTATAATGTTTGTAGTCATTATAATTTTTACTTAAAGTTACTTATTTGTTTAGCTTACAGTAAAATTATCGAAAGTTGTTATAATCACCTTTTCAAACATGACGTAGTCGTTATAATGCCCAGATAAAAATTGACATTTCAAAAGTACGTTGTTATAATATCCGACTAACTTTTGAAAAGAAAATGTAGCTGACTAAACTTTTTCGGAAAAGCGACTTTATAAATGTTCAAATTTTTTTTGAATAAATCTCGACTGTGAGAATGGCCCCTCACGACCTGGGACTCACTGGCTATTTCACTTTCGGAAGTTAATCACGCAACACCAAATTTTCTTAAAAGTGACTATGTGGTTGATCAATAATATTTTCTACTAACCCTAGACTAGGTTTGAAAAGAATTGCGTGTAGAAAACTCATTTTTTTGTGACACATTTTTCGAGAAAATATGCATATTCACGAGGAGTTTTTACGAGACATGTTGCATATTCACAAGATACGATATCGACACGACGCGGTTTTCGAGAAAACGATTGAATAGCGTTGACAAGAAATAGAGAAAATGGATTGAAATGAATACGGTAGTGCAGCGAGAGCGTCGCCCCAACTTTGCGGAGAGAACTTGGTAGTTAGGGCTAAGCATGCACAATACATAGTGGACGGACCTTGTAAACAGACAAGTGATACAAGACGGACCTTGTTTAGTGATACCAGACGACCGAGATTGTGTACGGGTGAGCCGCGGGGTGGACGGACCTTGTAACCAGGCTGTTAAAATCGGTGATACAAGACGGAAGGGACCTCGAGCGAAAAAGGTGGTACCGCCAGTTGAAAGGAGATGGAAACGGACCAATAACTTTTTGAGTGAACTGACTGTTGGCCTGGTGGTTGGAAGTAGTCTAGACTAATAAATTTGAAGAAGAATGCTGACTTTGAAAAGATAAAACTACGAGCCACTATTTATTTGCGCACGATATACTTTGATCTGCATTGACACTGACACATTCATATTTCATGCAAAATACGGCATTCTGTAAATTCCTATTTTATTTTACCAGCTATACATATTGTTCTAGAATTACTAGTTTAAGGTTTGGGTAGAACTATCTACTGGGTGTGACCCTGACATAATATCACGATGTTGCTTTGCGATTCTGACGTATTATGTTAGATTACTTAGATGAACAAGAGGAGTACTACAGTCAGGAGAACTATAGATCCGGAGAAGCTGCCAACATGGGGGACAACCAAACAGAGCGATAGTCGATAGGAGAAGCCATAGATCCCACCCGGTTGTAATAAATGTATTTTATGAAGGAAGGATTTATTGTATCAAACTCATTATTATTACTTTTTATTTATAATTTGTAATAATATTGACGTACCCAATTTTGGGGGCCTTACAAGCTTTTAGTAATTTTTTCTCCTATAGCTAGGTAAATGGAGTAATACTAGTACATAAAGTGGATAACTAGAGAGGTCTTTTTATTCCTTATATAAGGTGAGATTATATATAGTGTCCAGGGGCAAATACACGACGTGCCCTAACTCTTGTTTTCCATTCACACAATTATGTAGAATGTGCAATGGAAATAAGGAGTGGGTACTAAATTCAGTTTCAAGATTTTGAACCCGAAACCGGACGAAGAAACTTCGGTTTTGGTCCTGTTGATTTATTCAGTTCAATCTGGTTTACTTGGTTCGGTGTATTTAGTTTTGGAACAAAGCTCGAATAAACATGAATAGATAAGATAACTTATTCGAAGAAACACATTTAACCCAAGCCATGTACCTAATAGTCCTAAAACAACAAATACTAAAATAAAGGTCCAACAAATTTTGAAAACTTAAAATGGCCTGAAAAGACTCTAAACAAAGATCTAAATGCGAATTCCCTGTCATAAATTCATCAAATTTGAGAAAGACGAAAAGTGGGTTATGGAAAATGAGTGTTAATTACTCCTATAAGCGAGTAATTACGGGGCTTATTAGAGTTACGAGTTAGTGTTATATTTTTCGGTTTGGTTTGGGTTTTTTTTTTTTTTGTTGGTTTTTTGTTTCAGTCATAGAATTGGGGCACCACTTGATCCGCGCCACAAGGTACTCAAAAAAATTTCCTACCCAAGGCTCGATTTGTTGAATCTGGTCCTCGAAATGTAACGCCTTATAGTGATTCGGGGTATCCGAGTCAACAATCGTACCAATATTTTAAAAGACATTTTATGTGAATTGATTTTGTATTCCACACTTTCGTATCTCGGGTCCGCATTTTCAACCATTTCACAGTTACTATTTAAAGAGGATTTGAAAGCAGCCTTTCAGAGATTTTTCCACGCCTCTGTTTTTTGACTCTTTATCAGTTCTCACCCTGATAAACAAGGCAACAGGCTCTGTTTGGCATTGCTTATTTTTGCGACAATTACTACTCTTCCTCTCTCGCGGTGAGGGTGAGTTTCCGTTATACTTATTGATAAAATTTTGGGTACCGCCAGCACTCATCTCGACCGTCCCAGATTTTAGAGAGAGAAAGAGTAGAGAGAGGAGAGATGGAGGGAGGGAGAAATGTGGATCATCCAAAACACTTTTAGACGATCGAGATGCATGCTCAGGCACTACGTGTGCGGTATCTTATTTGCACCCAAAATTTTCAAATTTTCTCCGTTTAAAGAGAATTCAAAAGAAGCCTTAGATTTTTCCACGCCTAAGAATTCAAAAAAAGCCTTAGATCCAAATGTGGATTATTTTTGTAACAATTAAGACATATCAAACTCAAAACTTTCTCCATATCTAATGAGAGATGGGTTGTTCCATTTTGAATTTTTTCCGGATCCCATTTTTCAGAAATAGATGAGAAAAAATCAGCTTCGATCAACTTTTGACCACTTCAAACCTTTGGTGATTTTAACTTTTAGGGAATCCCACATCACCTAATTAGAAACTATAATATACACAACATCAAAACACAACACCAGACACATCATTCTGCGTGGGAATATATGATTGGTGGTTGTAAACTAGTTTTGAAGTGTTTGTTCTCTTATTACTAATTATGCAGTGTCAAACAGGATATTGTGTCTGATGTAGTGTCTTAATGTCATCATTACTTGTTAGAGTCTCGGTCGATTATTATCAAAATGTCTCAAAATATTTTCGTAGAACCTTTAGAGAAAAAATGTTGGGATTTTCAAAAATTAATACTCCTAAATTGCAAAAGACAATTATAAGTATAAAAAAGTTATCATTGAATTTAATCAAACTCTTCTAGACGATACTAATTGTATCTTCCTCGACATTTCCTTTTGAAAAGTCAAATTTCATGTACAAGACCCAGTAATATGGGACAATGGAGAATTAATTTCTATTGAACCAAACAAAGCCTAAACATTGACAAACCAGAGTCCAGAGTCGTTTCCATAGACTATAATCTGGGTCCTTTATATAAACACCTACATTTCTCTCAATCAAAATATCAACCAAGAACAATGAACCGCCAAAACAGTACTTTCTTCACATTCATGGCTTATACATTAATCTTTCTCATTTTCACAACATTTTCAACAGTAGAAGCTCAACAAAGATCCACAAATATAAGCCTAAGCTCTACTCTAACACCCACTACCAACTCCTCCTTGTGGCTCTCACCCTCCGGCCTCTATGCCTTCGGTTTCTACCAGCGAGGCAGCGGCTACGCTATAGGGGTTTTTGCTGCCAGTATTCCCGAAAAGACGGTGGTCTGGACCGCCAACCGAGATGATCCACCAGTCCAGAGCAATGCTACTTTGTCCTTTATTGATGGAAGGCTCGTTCTTAACCAAAAGATATACGTACCTGATGTTTCTCAGCTCCGGGACAATGCTACCTTGGTCGTTATTGATGGAAGGCCCTTTCTTAACCAAGACACATACATAGCTGATGTTTCTCAGTCAATTTCCGCGGCATCGATGCTTGACTCGGGCAATTTCGTACTTTACAACTCCGTTCAAGAGAGAATCTGGCAGACCTTCGGTAACCCAACGGACACGATTCTCCCCGGCCAACATCTCATGGCCGGGCAGAATTTGATTTCCAGTGTCTCGGAAGGCAACCACTCAAGTGGGCTTTTCCGTCTCAAGATGCAAAGTGACGGGCACCTGGTTTCGTACCCGTTGGAAGCTCCGGACGCCGCCCAGTATGCTTACTGGGCATCCGGCACGTTTGGAACCGGAGAAAATATCACACTCAATCTTGATGACAATGGCCATCTCTATCTGTTGAATGAAACAGGTGCCAACATTATAAAGAATATCACCGAAGGAGAATCCTCGGATGATGGAAAAATCTATCGAATGACACTCGATGCGGATGGAATCTTTCGAGTCTATTCGCGTACCTTGGATCTGAAGGGCAGCTGGTCGTTTATGTGGTATTCGTCAACCAATAAGTGCAACCCCAGTCTGTGCGGCCTCAATGGGTATTGCGTTCAGAACGCTAACGAGGCCAATTGTAAATGCCTCCCGGGATTTACAAAAGCAAATCCCGAGAGCTGGATTCACGGGTGCGAGAGGGATTACGATGCAGTGAGTTGCGACACCACCAATGGCAGGTCAACTATCAAGTTCGCTATGGAGGAATTGAATAACATTTTCTGGGAGGACGAATCATATACGGTGAGCGAATTACCCAACAAAGAAGATTGTAAACAATCGTGTTTGGAGGATTGTCACTGTGAAGTCGCGTTCTACAGCAGCGAATTAAAACATTGCCAAAAACAAAAGCTTCCTTTGAGATACGGAAGAAGCTTGGGAACGAGTTCACAAGTTACCTTTATCAAGGTTCCACCAAAAGAATATAAGGAAACCAAGAAAGAGCTGAGATTGGAAATAATCCTAATCATTGGTGCTTCACTTATTACCTTTTGCTTGATATTGTTAACAGTTTCAGGATTTTTTATTTATAGGAATAGGATTTGGGTATACAAAAAGATTTCCGAGCAAGGGCATATTGAATTCGGTGGTGATATAATTTTGCGAACCTTTAAGTTCACAGAACTAGAGGAAGTGACCGTTGGGTTTCGAGAGGAATTGGGAAGAGGGTCGTCTGGAACAGTTTACAAGGGTGTAATACCGTACAACCAAAAGGTTATAGCTGTGAAGAAGCTCGAGAAGGCATTGGCAGAGGGTGAAAGAGAATTCCAGAGGGAGATTAGAGTAATCGGACGAACCCATCATCGAAACCTAGTCCAACTCATTGGTTATTGCCTCGACGGACCAAACAGGCTTTTGGTTTATGAGTACATGAGCAATGGATCGCTTGCGGATTTTCTCTTCACACTCAAAAGGCCCCAACCGAATTGGGGTGAAAAAGTCGAGATCGCTCGCGACATTGCACGCGGTATTCTCTACCTGCACGAAGAGTGCGAGACCCAAATCATCCATTGCGATATAAAGCCCCAAAACATACTCATGAACGAGCACGGGTGCGCCAAAATCAGCGACTTTGGATTGGCAAAGCTTTCGAAGGTGTTAGACCAAACGAAAACCTTCACGGGGATCAGGGGAACAAGGGGTTACGTGGCGCCCGAGTGGCATCGGAAGCGGCCGATTACCGTCAAAGCGGATGTTTACAGCTTCGGGATTGTGTTGTTGGAGATCATATGCGGTCGAAAGTGTTTGGACTGGAGCCGAAGCGAGGATGAAGCTATTCTTGAAGACTGGGTATATGATTGTTTTGAGGCCAGAGAACTGGGTAAATTGGTGGGGGATGAAGAAGTGGTGGACAAAAGGAAATTGGAGGAAATGGTAAAAGTGGCACTTTGGTGCATTCAAGATGAGCCATCGCTTCGTCCTTCGATGAAGAAAGTTTTGTTGATGATTGAAGGAACTGTGGACATCCCAACACCTCCTAATCCTAATCCTACTTCCTTTCCAAGTGTCATATGATTATGATGGTTTTCATTTCCATTCATGTTTTTTTATTGTATATTAATGTCTTCTAGCTATAAAGATTATTAGTATACAATTGTGTAATAATTTCTTGTCATTAACATGAAAAAATACTACTTTAATTATTGTGTTTCACTAGGTGCATGCTTATGCAATTATCGTGTCCTCATATATCATAAAAATAAAAATAAACCATAGGGAGGCAAAATTGAAATCAACAGGAATTACGAAAGATTTAGGACTAATTGGAGAACAGATGACAAAAGCAATTATAAGCTAACAAGATCTGGCGTAGTGGATGATTAGCCTCTTCTCACTTGGTTTTTTTCGTATTCACTTTTACTCTTCAAAAGTGTACCGGATATATCTCGGGGCCCGCCGGCAGCCATTTTCAAGTCGGGACGGAATTTTTACAACTTTTTATACGTTCTTGCAAACTGCATTTTGAACCCATTTCAGCCATGTAGCCACCTAAATAACATCACGGGACCCCAGTTAGCTGTTGGCAACCCCGGATGCCCATTTTACAATTTTCTCCCCACAGAGTTGTGTAGTCTTTGTAGACCATTCTCTTGTCTCGGAATCATCTGGAGATTTCCCGGAGGTTCCCATATAACTTTTGTATCCCTAACATTGTAACCGTCAGAGTTTGGACATTGTCCTCCGTGTGCGGTAGAAACATCTTTGTGCCTTGTTGGCCTAAATTCCCCAGCGAGATTAACTTCTCTAAAACTTCAGCTTTCTTACAAACTACACGAGACCTGATTTCTCCTGAGGCTGGAGAATACATAGGTAGCCCGATGAGGGCTCGGCCCCGAATAAAACCTTTTCATCTTCTTGAACTACTTAGCAACCTAATTCTCATATAACTGGAGATACGTAGGCAGCCCTGGGGCCGGGCTCGATCCAAATCCTATTTTTGTACATATTCTCTTCTTTTTTTCGCATTGTAAATGTCTCATGCAATAAAAAATATTTTCAAACAGAATATTAGTTTTCTTCTTCTCATTACATGTATGTCTTTATTTACTCCTCATGAGTCTTCAAATACTCATTTGTTTTGAAAAAGTTTGTTCCGAGTGCCAAAAGGGCGGGATAAGGGGCTTTGACTTCCTTACACATAATAGTGAATTACCGATCATTGTCTTTTCTAAAATCGCAGACCAAACAAAAATGAGTCATTTATATCAAACAAAACCGGGTCTTTCGACCCAAGGCATTTATTCTTCATTTTTCAAAATAATTATTCAAATGGCGACTTGACACACCGAGAATCATGTCAAGTGGCGATTTTGAGTTATTTTATTAAATTTATTCAGGCTCATTCATAGCGATACTGTATCACACAAATTTCGACTCTGCAAAAAAAAAAAAGGAAAGATGTTGACCAAAGTCAATTTTATTGATTGAAAAATTAGGGTTACAATCTCTGTGGTAATTTCTGATAAAAGAAAATAATCCTCTGATTCTTCTCTTCAAGAGTTTGATTCGAGGGCTTGGTGCTTATTCTCGAATAGAACAATGAGATATTCTTTGGTCTTTGCGAAGATGACGGCGAATTTGACGGATTTTGACTTGAGGGCTTTGAAGCTTCTTCTCAAGTTGAATTGCTTGATCTTCTTCAATTTTGTTGAAAAAAATGACGAATTTGTGCTCGTTGACTTGAGGGTTGTGGAGCTTCTTCTCAAATCGGTCTTTGAGATCTTCTTCAATTTGGTAGAAGAAGATGCGGATTTGCAGATGTTGATTTGAGGGCTTGGGAGCTTGGTCTCAAATCGGAATTGGAGATCTTCTTCAATTTGGTAGAAGGAGATTGATGACTTGCGGATTTGGCTTGAGCAATCTTCTGAGCTTTGAAGCTTTAATCTGAAGAGGCGTCTTGCTTGATGTGGATTTGAAGGATTCTGAAGGGCTTTGAAGCTTGATCGTCAGAACTGATGGAAGGTTGAATGTTCTTCGGAGCTTTGAAGCTTTGATCAAAGAACCGTCTTGCTTGATGTGGGCTTGGAGAATTCTGAAGGGCTTTGGAGGCTTTGATCTTTAGACCTCTGGAGCTTGGATGCTTGAATGTGTGTCTGAATTCAAGGAGTTCTGAAGTGCTTTGAGGCTTGATCTTCAGAGCTTTGGAGCTTGAATATCTTGATTGCGTGTCTGACTTCAAGGAATTCTGAAGGGCTTTGAGGCTTGATCTTCAGAGCTTTGGATGCCTTGGAATTGTTGAAGACTTGAAGAAATTCTGAAGGGCTTTGAAGCTTGATCTTCAGAGCTGTTGAAGCTTCAATGTCTAGATGTCCTAAATGAAGCTTGAGTGTCTTGATTATAGCTTCAGTATCTTGATGCCAGCTTCAATGTCTACATGTAGACTTGAAGAGTTCCAAAGGGCTTTGGAGGCTTGAATCTTCAGAGCTTTGCTAGCTGATGGAAGCTGGAATGTGTCTTGACAATGAGAGAGTGCACCTTTATTTATAGGGATGGGAGAGGGAGAATTATGGCAAGACTGCAATTCTTTTCATATTTTCCTCTCTAATTATTTCCTTATTTGATTTAAAAGAAAATAATTAAAATTTAATAAATATCTTTCTTCTTATTCATTTTAAGAAAGATATTTATAAATAACGAGATATAAAATTTATTTCACCAAGTGACATAATTTAATTGGCCGAACTTGATAAATAAGTTACTGTGTCATTTTGACACATGGCACCATTTAATTGGTCCTTTCACACATCTCTGACTTTTGACTTGTAAACACGTGGCATCATTTGATTGCCCATCTATCGTGCTTGGTCTTTTGACCTACAGACACTTGGCAGCATTCAATTGGCTTGTCCATCAAATTTTGACTTTGACTTCTGGACACTTGGCAACATTTGATTAGCCAATTTGTGTGCCCTAGCAACACATGGCGATTTGTGATAGGCCAGAAATTTTACCTGTCTACATATACAACCCGTGTTTTTACAAAACCACGTCTCTTGAATATCACTTGGATCACTTGACCATAAACCGTTTTCTAGAACCCTTTGGTCAAAGTCCCGTGCGCGACAAAAGAAATTCATCTATGGCTTAAAGCAAGCATCCCGTCACCGGAAGTTTGACCAAGTAATTTCCTCTTTTGGTTTTAAAAAAAAATGCTATGGATCAATGTGTTTATCATAAGATCAATGGGAGCCAAGTCATTTTTCTAGTGTTATATGTCGATGATATGTTACTGGCAAACAACGATAGGCATACAGATTCATTGTGATAGATCATGTGGTATGATTGGCTTATCATAAAAGACGTATATCGAGAAGGTGCTCAGTAGATTTGGCATGCAAAGTTGTGCACCATGTGCTGCACCAATTGCTAAGGGTGATCAAATGAGTTTTCTCCAATGCCCAAAAAATGACTTAGAAAGGAAACAAATGGAGGATATCCCTTCTGCTGACAACAAATGGAGGACATCCCTTCTGCTGACGCAGAAGGAAGTATTATGTATGCTCTAGTTTGTACATGTCTGGATATCGCGTATACAGTTGGAATGCTTGGCCGATATTAATGAATACAAGTATGGATCACTAGAAAGCAGCTAAAGCGAGTTATGCAATACTTGCAAAGAACAAAAGATTATATGATCACATATAGGAGATCTGAACATTTGGAGATCATTGGATATTCAAACTCTAATTTTACTTATTGCCATGATAGTAGGAGATCCACTTCTAGTTTTGTTTTCATGTTAGCTGGAGGAGTTGTATCTTGGAAAATTGTGAAATAGGCACTCATAGCTTCGTCTATTATGGAAGCTGAATTTATAGCATGCTATGAGGCATCAAATCAAGTTATATCGTTGCAGAATTTTATCTCTGGGCTTCATATAGTAGCTAACATCGAGAAACCACTAAAGATTTACTGTGATAATAAAGCTACTGAACTATATTCCAAGAATGACGAGAGTTCGACAAAATCAAAGCATATTGACATCAAGTTTCTTGTCATTAAAGAGAGATCAGAATCATCTTATGTCAATTGAGTACATTAGCACAAAACTCATGATTGTGGATCTACTTACTAAGGGCTTACCACTTAAAAGTGTTTAAGTAGCATGTAGCTCGTACAGGAGTCGTTAGTTCTAGTGAAGTATTTTGTTAGTGGGAGTTGTGCTACTCATATTATTGATTATTTGACACTCACGGTGATCACTTTTGATGTATTGATGATTCTGAAATAAAGTTGCATATTTTTAAAATTGTGGTATATACATGAAGTTTTGAATATATGCATGACTCATGAACTCTATTGAGTTATAAAGTTGGACTTGCTGGAAACAAACATGATAAAAAAATCACATTGCATGTGATTTACATGCTACACTTCTGTAGTTGATCTATGTCGTTGAATACTTGAATATTTGTGACCATGGATGGGTCCTGCCATGATTAATATCGTAAAGACCGCCATGATCCTATATTTGTGTTTTCAATGGACCATATTGTTTTGAGATGACATTCATAAATATTGACAATAAAAGTTTGAGCTCTTAAAGTTTACAATGTCTAACATCAGGATGACCTATGTAACCCAAGTGGGAGATTGTTAGCAATTTTCAGTATGTGGGCCTACAAAGATCATAAAATTAGATATTCTATGTTGTCGAATAAGGTTTGAATGGTGTCGGTATTACCAATTACGTTGTGAATCGAGTAATAGACAAGTCTCTATTAGCACGTATTTGAGTCATATCACGTGTTTTAAGTAGTGCGAGCTTATTATTAAGTGTGGAGACCATTAAAAGGCCCAATAGGATTCCATATATCATGATGGGCTATAATGGAATCAAGGCCTAAACTTTTGGTTAAAGTCCCCACTCCAAACCCTAGCCTTTTTTCTCATATCATCCCATCGTGTGTGAGACAAAGGTCAAGATCAAGAGGAGGGCTTCAAAGGAGGAAGACAAACAACCACACAGAAGGTTTTCATCCTCCATGGCGACAGGTACACATTCGGTTTGTTTTTCTTCAAAGTTTGACATGAGATTTTGGGTTTAGGATATCATACGAAATCCTACATATCAATCACTTCACATTCCTGGTCTGAGCCTTGAGGTGAAGGCAACCCACTTCTTACCAATCCTCTATTTCATCATACAACTTTTTTCACACCTATTCCATATGATCTCTACCCAGATTTAACTTGTTCTTTGGATTTTATTTTAAACATTGTAGAAATTAGATCTTGGTAGGCTCGGATAAATGCGTTTGTTAGAGCTGTGAGATTATTATTATGCTGCACTAGAAGATTTACTGTAGAAAGTTAAAAATTATTTTCTAATCACTTAGAATTTAAAATCTAATACCGGACACCCACTTTCTTCAATATCTGATTTTAGGTTGTTTTTCAGTTTCTATGAATTACGATATACGAGAAGAAAATCAGGGTAACACAAAATTTGTTTAGAGGAAGTACAAAAGAAGCGAAAGAGGCTGAACTTATTTCATCTAGGAGTCGTTTGGATGCAGTATTAAGAACAGGGATGAAGCAATCCGGCCGGATGAGGAGGGATGGGTTGTTTAGCCCATGGTTTGGGAACAAAAAACCCACCCTGACTAAATAGCCGCCGGCTAAATAATGCGGGAGAACCCGGACTAAATATCGGCGGGGGGGGGGGGGGTGCTTGTGTTTAGTCATGGGGGATGAGGATGGTCGAATTACTTGACTACCCCACAACAACCAACAAATAAAGATCAAAAAAATTCTGATCTAGAATTTCACAACAAATAAAAACGATCGGAAAAAAAAACGTATCTGGGGTATGGATTTGCCGGACCATCGCCGTCGTTTTCGTCGGAGCGCCGCCGTCGGACCAGCCCACTGTATCTGGGTTTTTTTTGTTGCTCAGTCAATGTGTCTGGGTTTAGAAGAAGAAGAAGCAGACGATATGAAGAGAGATTGACTATCTCTCTATTGGATATTTATTTTAGGGGTAAATATTACACTTTATCCCCTCTATTTTAATTGGGTAATTCCATCAAGCCCTAAATTATGACCCCATATGATTAAAAAAAAAAACTAGTACCTATAATAAAATTAATTTTTTATTTATTAGAAACAAAAAATATATATACTTCTAATGTTTAATATTCTTCATTCATATAAAATAATTAAATTAAGTATAATAAAATTAATTTTTGGATTTATATCATTATTTAAATGTATAATTTAATATGGGCATTCACAAGGACAAAATAGTCATTTGACTGATTTTTACATCATCCACCCTCCTTATCCTTCTTCTTTATCCCTCATCCAAACCATCGACTATTTAATCCCTCTTTCTTAACTGTGGGCCCGCCCTTCTTATTTAATCCCCCTGACTATTTAATCCCTCCAAAACTAATACGCCATCCAAACGGCCCGCTAGTTTCTCAACCTTTTCGTTTAGGACTCTTGAGAAATCTAAATGCAACTAGAACTTATGAATGCGTGAAGAAAAAAGAAAGGCAAGGGAATAGCTACTTGAATTAACGAAGAGAAATTCTTTTGTTTTTTTCCTTTTCTTCAAAAAATTCACCCAAAAACGGAAAAAAATTTGTTCACCCTCACCAAAAGAGGGTGAATAAAACCCTCACCCCGATTGGTTGAAATGGTGTGGGGTCCACCGAATCAATTTGGTTGAATTTGTGAAGGAATGTCTTCATATTTATAGGGATCTGTAGCCAATCATTGGCCAACAGATATTCCCTTCTAATCATATGAGGACACATGCTCTCTCCGTATACTAGGACCATGTGGGTTACGTCACTTGAGGATAACCCTCGCGATATTACCTGGTACACGTCATTCCACCGTGGTGATCCCTATCCCCTAAATCCGCCAAGCCACTTATATCTCCCATGTTCCCGTTATGCGCTAGGCATGGTCGCAACCTTATTTGGTCACGTCATTACCCTTCGCGGGCCCCAAATGTCCCTTCTGACCCTGCCTTATGGTCAGATGTGGTTGCGAGCTCTATTGATGTATGCTGGTAACTTCCCGTCGCGCCAATTCCCTCTTTGGGAGGGTCGTGACGGGTGAATTCCTCATAATATGCGTCCCTTTATAACGGGTACCCTACACTTGGGCAAATATCTTATAATTTCATTCTTCCGCGAGGTATCCTCCCTTGCGGTGTAATCTTACTCATTTTGTTGACTTTATTCGAAATCTAACGTGTCCACAGTTGACCCTCCTTCCACGTGGCTAGCTCTAATAAGCTAGTCAGCGATCATCTGTGGTCAAACGGGTCTGCGCGCTAACCTCTCCCACAAATATTAACTACATATGATGATAAAAGTCAAAAAAAAAAATTAAACATGAATAGGGCGGTCATCCAGGCTTATCCACCTCTTAATCTGTACTTGGTACTAAGCAGAGCCGCATAAGGGGGGTGGGCTAAGTGGCACCCGCACTTTCAGACACATAATTTTGTATATAGACTTCGCACACATAATTTTTTATATTGACTAATGTGGTTCAATTAGGTATTTACGGGCAAAAACCTATTACTTTATACAAATACTACAAAAATTGCAATTTAGAGAATGGTCGGTTCGAATCAAGAAAAATAGTAATATCTTAATGTCTTCCACTTGAATACCATAAGAGAGTTAGAGAAAGTATCATTACCTTTTCACCAAAAAAAAATATACCCACGAAAAAATCTAGGAGTAATAATTGTCTGACTTTACACTTAATTATTTTTCATATTTTTCTGCGCAACATGTAACTAGATATCCATTGAATGGTGCCCGTGCCACCCCGCGTTCGAATCCTAGTTTCGCCACTGCATCGAAGGACCAAAATGCTTTCTACCCATTTGGGTGGGGACCCAGATTCTGCTTAGGCCAAAGTTTTGCAATAATTGAAGCAAAGTTGGCTCTGGCTATGCTTTTGCAGCATTTTCATTTGAGCTCTCACCCTCCTACCCCCATGCTCCATACACTTTTATCACTCGACAGCCACAACATGGAGCCGCTATTATATTGCATCGGATCTAGGTCTTTTAATTTGTATTGAATAAGGCAGGCCCATCCCTGAGGCAAGGCCTACAAAGCTTGGGTTTTCGGTAGGGGTGTACATGGTCCGGATTGGACCGGTTTTGTAAAAATCCAGGAACCGAACCATATCTTACGGTTTCAAAAAATTGAGAACCAGACCATTACACATATGGAACCAAACTGGAACCAGAACATTTGATCGGTCTGGTTTGGTTCGGTTTACGGTTCTAAACCATTTGTCATCTACAAATTGCACACAAAAAAATAAAATAAAAATACCACTAATTATTAGAATTGTTCACAATTTGATGAACTTGGAGAGAGAAAGAGCCATTAGTTTGGAAGAGAGTCAAAGACGTGAGAATGAAATAACTTTGGAACCCTTACAAAGAGTTCTAATAAGCTATCATGGTAGGATTTTAGATTTATGGGAAATGAGATATGTTTGGAGAGTGGAAGAGTTTTGGCCATTAGGGAGAGTAGAAGAGCTTGGTGGGTAGTTGAAAAGATTTATTGATGGCTCATATATGTGTGCGTGCGTGTGAATGTATGTATGATATGTATTAACGGTCCGGTTCTGTTCGAACCACGGTTTGCAGTTATAAAACCAAAGACCGAACCATAATATACGGTTCTCATTTGTTTTAAACCAAAACCAATACATTAAACCATAGAACCAATCCAAATAGATCGGTTAGGTTCGGTTGGTCCGGTTTCGCGGTCTTTTCGGCTTTCTTGTACACCCCTAGTTTTCGGCCTCCAAAATTGGCATAATAGTAGGCGCGCGTCATTTTGAGTAAGCCCATTAAATAAATACCCCTTTATTTACCGTTTTTGCGATAACCGTTACAAAAGTAGATTTTATCTACTTGAGTTTATGTTATTTTAAATTTTAAAATTAAAGTACCATGTATTTTTTTCTCGCAAAAGTACCTTAGGAGTTCCAATAATTAAGTTTGCTTGGGGCCCCTTTGTCAAGGACAACCCTGGAATAGGGTGCTTACGGTCCGGATCGGTCCGGATTGGCATGAATCCAATCCTAATCCGTGAGTCACGGTTTTTTGAAAATACAATCCGTGTCCGATCCAAAAGTCTCACGGTTCGGTTCCAATCCGAACCGCGAGTCACGGATCGGTTCCGGATTAATCCGCGGATTTTCAACTTATTCGGAAAAAACAACAAACAAAGGCAGTAAGGCACTAGCAAGTAGCAAATGCACTAAATAGAAAGTTCAAAGTTGGAAATCCCAATAAAAAACAACAAAGGCAGTTAGGCAGATAGTTATATAACTGAACAAACAAAGGCACAAACTTATATTACCACAAAGGATAGCAGATAGTTACTCCGGTTCAGTCACAAAGGCAATAACAGATAGTTACTTCCAGTTCACTCACAAACAGAGAGTATATATAGTAGCACTTATAATACTTTAACCCCTAGATTTTATAGAGATAACAATATTCGCACCATAACTCCTACAACAGTACAACCAAACCGCAAGTCTGCTAAATTAACAATATCTATATAACTATAATTATAAAAATGATAAAATTATATATAATAAAAATCTCACGGTCCGGATCGGTTAATCCACGGTTTCAAAATCAAAATCCGTGTCCGATCCAAAAGTCACGGTTTTTTGTTTTTTGAATCCGTGTCCGGACCATTAATCCACGGTTAAAATTCAAAAGGTACGGATCGGTTCAGTCCCGACCGGAATCACGGTTCACCGATTTTTTTTAGCAGCCCTACCCTGGAATAAGGAGATAATGAGCAGTACTCCGTTCCACAATGATAGCAGATGAGTCGAGTTATTTTTTGGACTAAAAGTTAAAGCCTTTTTGTGCATAATTATACAAATTTTAAACAATAATGTTAAGGACACAATGTTCTCACATAGGGATGAAACCCATAGGTAGGAACCACATGGGACCTACCTTTATGTGAAGTGCTGTGTACCAAGCATTATTGTTAAGATCTTTCCACTGTTGTGAAGAAATTTTAAAAATTATCCATGAAAAATATGGTAATATTTTTTTAAGTGAAAATACCACGACTTTTTTTTAATGAGATATTATACTACTCAATAACCCCAATGAGTTGACAAAGTAGTCTTACCTTGAGACTTAAGGGTTTACTTCCACCTAACATCTCATGGTCAATTCCCTTTGTCAACAACTCTTGGGGTCACTGCAGTTATATCCGGTCGTCACCTTCAGAATTTCAGAATTAGTCGAGGTGCTGACAAACTGCCCTGACATCCAGTTAAAAATAATAATAATAGAATGGATGGACTATTAAAGTACAGTACAAAAGACTTACACACAGAAAGCCTCTTCTTACAAACGAAAAATTATTCAGCGACACTGTACACGGTTCCCATGGCTCTTTTTTCACCATACATGATCGCCTCTTTTTCACCATTCGTTTGTTTGCTCAAGTTGATACGGCAGCGTCTGTCGTCTGTCACGACTAGGACTAAATAGGCGGCTCTACCCTTATCAAAGAGTGATCACCTGAACACCCTCAAAAAAATATTTTGTTCAAAAATACATGTAAAAATTTTAGTTTTAATTTAGTATGGTCATTGTTGAACACCCTACTCATAAATATTTGAAGTCCCTACTAAAAAATATTAGAACACTTATCTCAACAAATGAGTCTACAAATTAATTTTATGTAAACTAACTACTAACTAAAGTCTAAATTCTTTCCATAGATGGTTGATGTAAACTCTAAAGTCTTTTATATTTAATATATATTACATGTGATAAATTTATATCGGGTTTTGTTTTAACATTTATACCATGAACACTCACCAATCTTGGTAATTCACAATAAAAATTTTAATACACCAGTTCAAAACAAAGCACACACTCTTTACGACAAAAATTAGAAAATCAAGAAAAAAAAATATCTATTGTATTTATATTATCCTATGACTTCTCTTTGAGCAACAGTCAACTCTCTATATGAGAAAATAAATACCCGTGAGAACCTATTCAGCACACAAATTTAAGAATAATTATTAGTGTATTTATCTCCTGATTTAGTTTTATTGACCCAATAACATAGAATTCGCTAAGAAAATTTGTGATATCTTATGTATTTTCGTATCATTTGGCCTCATTATTCACACTAATATATGAAAATTTTGTATGTATATACTAGTTAATGGAACTAGTAGAGTTAAGATAAATCTAGAACACTCTGTTTAAATTTTCTGGAGCCGCCATAGTAGGACTTCGTTTGTTTGATGTAGTTAATAGCTACTCCTTCTGACTTTCAATGGCAACCGAAGACCCCGCCAAAATTCCTTCAATCCATCTATACCCTGTGACGACAATAACTATTCCAATTTTCGGTTCCGATTCTTTCCGTTTCTGCAAAATAACAGAGTACAATTATTGTATAAAGTAATAAATTACGCATACATTCTATACTTTTTTTTTTTAATCGGCAATACTTTTTATCTAACCTTATATATATAAGCACACAAGTTCGCTTGCCACTTTTTGTCATTTTTTGACCAAAACAATCTTCTCCTTTTGGCATGGAAGGTTTAAATAGTTGGGGTATTTTGGATAATTCAAAATTTGTATATATATCGTGAAGGCATTTCAGATTCTCCTTATTTTGTGGCTTTTTTAGTATGGCTTCTTTTAAGTACACAGGTGTTTTTTTACACACTTCCCGCTTTTCTTCGTCTTCTCCTCCTTATTTTCCGCAGAAAGCGTACGAGCCAACAGTGGTGTGAGACTGTTCTGGAGCACGGAATACACGTTCGGCGTACTTGTGTATAGTTGCAAAGTGGATTTTGGAACCCACTCCAGGCTCCGTACCCAGTTTTCACGTGATTTATCATATTTTCCCGGATTTTCTGTCGAAAACTTCTACGCGCCCCGCCCCTAACACGTCTGACGCCGCGCCCCGCCTGGGCCCCACCCCCTTGACACGCGTAATTTACTGTTTTGCCCCTCCATCTCTCCTTTAATTACTTATTTATATTATATTATATTAATTCATTTATACTATTACTTTAATTCATTTAATTACTTTATTTACTTTATTTATATTACTTTAATTCCTTTAATTACTTTATTATTTATATTAATTCATTTATATTACTTTGTTTATATTACTTTAATTCCTTTAATTACTTTAATTTCTTTATTTATATTACTTTAATTCCTATAATTACTTTATTTATATTACTTTATTTCCTTTAATTACCTTATTTTACTTTATTTATATCATTTCATTTCTTTATATAAATTAAATTAATTATTTAATTCATTTAATTATTTATTTAATTCAATTCTTTAATTTAATTCAATTTTTATTTAATTATTTATTTATCTCTTTCATTAATATCTTTTTTCTCTTTTATCTTTTTAATATGCTCTAATATCTTTTTATTTATCTTTTTATTTATCCCCAAAAGATCCTGTAACTTGTCCTGTAACTTGTGATTTGCACGCACTTGTGATCCTGCAACTTGTGATCTTGTGATCTTGCAACTTGTGATCCTGCAACTTGTCCTGCAACTTGTGATCTTGTGATCTTGCAACTTGTGATCCTGCAACTTGTGATCTTGTGATCTTGCAACTTGTGATCCTGCAACTTGTCCTTCAACTTGTGATCTTGTGATCTTGCAACTTGTGATCCTGCAACTTGTGATCTTGTGATCTTGCAACTTGTGATCCTGCAACTTGTCCTACAACTTGTGATCCTGCAACTTGTCTTGCAACTTGTGATCCTGCAACTTGTCCTAGAAGAACATTATGCATATTTCAGCAGTCGCGATGGTTGCTCATTATCCTTGTGATCTTCCTAATTCTCCCACTACTACTTCACTTCTTCCTCATTCAGAATTTCTTTCTTTTTTCGTTTTTCATCGAAGAACATTATGGATGGCTACTACTATCCAGATGGTTGCTCATTTGAGAATGATGTTCCCAGTGATGAGAGCATCAATTTCAGCAGTCGCGATTATACACCCGAATTTGGCACTGATCAGGTTAGTTATTTTCGTTGTTCTTATGCATATTGTCATTCATTTTGAAAGTAGATAAATATGATAGGACTGGATAATGTTTTACTTATACATATTCGTTATTTTTTTTTTTATATAGATTTTTGAAAGTAGAGAAGATATGTTAGCTTGGGTGAAGAGAGTTGGTCTCGAAAACGGTATTGTGGTGGTTATTAATAAATCTGCTAATTTAAAAGGCGGCAAGCTGCCGAGATGCATTCTTGGTTGTGAGAGAGGAGGAAAGTACAAACCGCACCGTGGGGTTGAAAGGCTAATATTGCATAGGAATACTGGGACTAAAAAATGTGAGTGTCCATTTGAGTTGCGAGGTATACCAATACCTCCAGACGGTGCCAAGTGGGGTTTAAGGGTTTCATGTGGTCTCCATAACCATGAACCAGCAGAAAATATTGAGGGCCACGAGTACCCATCAAGGCTAAAACCAATGGAGAAACAATTTGTGGTCGAGATGGCCAACAGCACCGCACCGCGTGAAATTCTTAGTATTTTGAAGAAAAAAGACCCGTCAAACACTACGGGAATTAGAAGCATTTACAACGCCATTTTCATAAACAAGGAAGCCAAACGGGATGGTCTAACTACTACTCAATATGTGTTAGAGCAATTAATTAAGAATGGGTACCTCCACGACTTTAGGACAAATCAAGACACCAACGAAATCACAGATATTGTTTGGGTTCATCCTACAAGTCTAGAGCTATCTGTCAACTTTTCATCCGTGTTGGTAATTGATGCCACATACAAAACCAATGAGTATCGTAAACCACTATTGGAGGTTGTGGGTATCACATCCACAAATCTAACTTTCTCGCTTATGTTCGCATATCTTAATAATGAGAGGGAAGATACATGTACATGGGCCTTGAATACCTTAAAGAAGTGGATGGTTGGAAAGGGGGCACCGTTGCCATTGGTGTTTGTTACAGATCGTGATTTGGCACTTATGAACGCTATTGAAGCATGTTTCCCCATGGCACGTCACATCCTTTGCATTTGGCACACAAATCAGTGCGTAATGAAGAACTGCAGCGCTGTGCTTGGTCAGTTCTTTCCAGACTTTTGCAATTCATGGCAGTCCCTTATTCATTCATCTAGCACTTCGTCTTACCAGCATAAGTGGGCTGCCATGTGCGAGGAGTATAGCCAATATCCGCGTGTCATAACTTATCTTGCGGATACATGGTTAACGCCGTACAAAGAGCGATTTATTACAGCATGGACAGATACATGTATGCACCTCGGAAGCAATTCAAGTCAAAGGTATAGTCACTTTATAATTTTACGAGTTAAATTTTCTGCATTATATTCTACTACACTATTCAAACTTTCCTATTTAAACAACGTGCATTATTCTATTACAGGGTCGAGTCTGCACATTCGAAGCTAAAGTGTTTTTTGGGGGGTACAACCATGTCATCGCTCCAAACATCTTTTGAACGCATAGATAATATGTTGACAATTCAGTTTGGGGAAATTAAGAAGTCGTTCGAGAAATCCGTCAACATTCCACGCCACAACCATTTACGTGACGCCATTTTTGATGAAATAAGGTGTCGCGTTTCATCATATGCAATGGAGTTGATCGATAAGCAGCTAGAATCCGCCGCAGATGCCTACCCCCTCCCAAGCGGCAATTGCGGCTGCTCGATCAGAACAACACACGGATTGCCATGTATGCACGATTTGAGGGCTTATCGTTCCCACGGCATGTCAATTCCGCTATCCAGTATCCACGTTCATTGGAGTAGGCTCTCTATGCACGCAACCGGGTTTAATGACGAGGGAGAACAACCCGACGAGACATCTCATGTGGTTGACATATTACAGGGGATGGATCCACGTATGCGAAAGCATATGATAGACAGGTTTAAGGATATGGCAGATCCGTCTCACAGCAGTGTTCGAGCCCCATCATACAACACTAAACATAGAGGGCGACCTGTGGGAAAAGCTGAGCAAAGTGGACGTCGCATACCGTCCTGTACAGAAGCATCTACATCGAGAGGGCAAGGGAAAGGGAAAAATGCAGGGAGGGAGAGGGTGGAGAAGGAGAGGGTGGAAAGGGAGAGGGATGAGGTTAATTACATCCAGTATTTACCTTGGCAATTCCAGCAGTATATGTCCCACACCAAAGACGTCAAAGGTGATGGTCATTGTGGATTCAGGGCGATAGCCGCGCATATCTATGACACTGAGGAGTGCTGGGTTCAAGTACGACATGATTTTATCCAAGAAATTAATCAAAATAGATATCTCTACAATGCGGTTTATCCGATGAAAAATATGGCAGATGATGTACTACGGTCACTGAGCTATTGGATGCCTGCGGCTCCATGGCCAAATTGGATGGACTGTATGAGTTTGGGGGTAGTCATCGCATCACGGTACAACATTGTACTATATACATTTGACGCGAATGCTGGAAGTTGTTTTACTCACTTGCCCTTGAGATCCCATCTAGTTTCAGTCCAACAGCGCCAAGAAATAGCTATTGCCCGTATTAACAATCACTTCGTGCAACTTTTTTTGCGCCCTCATCACCCTGTACCACCCATCCCAATATGGTGGTGGTGGAATGCATCGGATGAAGCTGCAGGATGGGCTGTTACTTATAACGTACGTGTTCAATTGTGGAACGACATACTGGGCGTCGTGTCGGGACCACAATTTGGTGGCAATATTGATTAGGGCTGAACATTGTCAATTGTAATATTTATTCACTTTTAAACATGATTGTAATATTTATTTACTTTTTAAATGTGATTGTAATATTATCACTTTTAGAAGTTTTTATTATTATTATTCATTGTTAAGACAAATTAATTAACTAATTAAAATATAAAGTCAAGTTTAAATGTCAATGTCAAAAAATAATCTACTTGCAAATGTAATTTGAATAAACTAAATTAAATAAGTAATTAAATAAATCAAGTTAAAAAAAAAAAAAGAAAAAAGAGAGAGGAAAAAAAAAACATAAAGGAAAGTTTGGCCGAAAGTTAATTGGAAGGTAAGGGTATTGGGGGAATGGGGGTGGGCCCGGTGGGGAGGGGTTTTGTGTCAGGCGAGGAGCCTAACAGCCCCCTTTTCTGTCTTTACCAGTACCAGTTGGATCAGTACCGAGATAAAAATCCATTCCCCTCTCTCTCTCTCTCTCTCTCTCTCTCTCTCTCTCTCTCTCGGCAATGGGAAAAAAAAGAAACTCATTATTAGCATAAAAAAGAAGCTCCTCCGCTCAAGACTTCGTAGACTCAGAGGACGATTAGGAAGAGGCAGAGCCGGCTGCCGGTGAGAATACGGCCGATGCCAGAGGAAGAACTAAAAAGGTTATATTCTCTTCTATGGCGTTGTTTGGGTATTCTTAGCAGGGCAGACTACGAGTCTAGATTTCTCTCGTCACCAGCAACATCGAAGCTTTTTTTCGCCTAAACAGGTGATGTTCTATTGTTACCCTCTCTCTCTCTCTCTCTATCTGTTCATCAATCTAAAAGCTTAACTCTCTTTTTCCTTCCTTTTCTTTTCCCATAGGCCAGGTAGGTCATATCTCTCTTACCTCTAAATAACCCTCTCTTCTCTGTGTTTGTTTCAATCGTTGTGGATCTTCAAACCAATAGATAGTTGTTGCCTTGGATTTGTAGGTCTGTATATTACCAGTCGACGATTGATGTTTCTGAGTTGTCTTCCAGTGTTGCCAAGCTTGAAGGATCAGATGGTCAATTAAGAATGGCGCACCGATTGTGAAATCATATTTCCTTACCAGGTGAGAAATTGTTACATCTTGCTGAATTTCTTTTCCCATTCTATTATTCTCACTAAGATTTTATATTTTGTTCTTTTTCAGTTTGGTTTTTTTAAGTTGTTACATGCTGAGACCTTTTGTCCTTATGGGAACACAAGTTGGCTTGCCATTTTTTACCATTGTGGACGAAATTACCCCTGAAAATGTATTGGGTTGTGATGCATTCTTGTGGATAGTTTAGGTATTTCATTTTGACATTTATTTCTATTTTAATGGTACTCCTGAAATTGGCCCTAAAAGTCCTTTTTGGTGTTGGGAAATCTCAAGCCGCCCCTACTTTTTGTGGGGGCTTCCATCCAAACCCAATTTTGACTTTCACCCCTTCCTAGGCCCTGCCACGCGCGTGAGATGGTATTATACAATAAATGACGTCAATTGCCCAGAGTATCTCCCTCTCTCTCCTCTCCCTCTTTCTTCTGATCCGATTTTCTTCATAAAGTGTAACTGTTGAAATGACTACACACCTTTTTGCTAGTAAAATCTACTCTGTACCATAAAGACATCCATGAATAAAAGATCAAAACGTAAAAGATCAATAATCGTCTGCCTCCTCTCTCTCTCTCTCTCTCTCTCTCTCTCTCTCTCTCTCTCTCTCTCTCTCTCTCTCTCATCTTTCTCCTTCTCTATTCTTTATACTTTTTAATTTTTGAAACATTAAATATTTATAACTTTTAATTTATATATCCGATTTGAAAAAAAAAATTTGTTAGAACCTACTTGACGAGATCTATAAAACAAGACCCATATTAGATATGAAATTATGAACAAAAAAAATTAATTTTTTTGGAGGGTGTGAATTCTTCTATTTGGAGGGTGTGAATTCTACATTTGAGCGGTGTGAATTGTGTATTTTGGAGAGTGGGTTGTGATGTGTGAATTTTGTATTTGAGGGTTCTGAATTCTTCCATTTTGGAATGTGTGAATTATGCATTTGAGGGTGTGAATTGTGTATTTTAGGAAGTAAGTTGGGATGTGTGAATTCTGCATTTAAAGGCTGTGAATTCTTCTGTTTGGAGGGTGTGAATTCTACATTTTAGGAGTGTGAATTTTTTCTTCTTAGGGTTCGAATTGTGTATTTTATATTTTGGAGAGTGAATTGTGAGATGTGAATTCTTTCATTTTGGAGGGTATGAATTATTCAAAATGATTGTGAATTCTTAATTAATGGGTATAAAATAACTTTTTTTACATGTACAAATTTCATATTCAAAATGGATCTTTTTTCAAAGATCTCAACGAGTAGATTTCAAATATGTAATTTTTATAAAAAAATAAATGTATACAGCAAAAGTTATTTTATTTTAAAATCTAAAATAAAAAGTGGTTTCAAGTAATTGATGAGAACAGTCAACAGCTGCATGCATGAGTAGGTATATACTCCTATAAGGAAAGCAAGGTGGAGATTGGATGAGAGTACTGCATGCACGTGATGATGCAGGAGTAGGTTGGGTTAGTGATGATGACGCGGGTCAGTAGAGAGAGAAATTATGTTGATGCGCGCGTGGAAAGGACTTTAATGAATAGATATTGACATTCGGTAGTGTTGGATGGGAACACAAGGACAAATTGGGGCCGGCCAGTAAGAACCCCTTTTGGTCTTCTAACCAGATTTTGGTAAAGCATTCCTGTGCAGCCAGAAGCAAATGGTAGGTTTGGTACTACACCCTATTTTCGGCTTTTTCCATACTCTCTCTTTTCCCTTAGCATTAATTTCTATTTTTATGGCCAAAAGAAAATTTCTTTTTTACTTCACCAGATTTTCAGGAGAATTCATTCCCTTTTTCCCCTTTTGGATACTTTCATCGGGTTTTGCGCTTTTCTTCAGCTGTATGACTGAATTGTCAGGGTACTTTATTTTCGTGTTCCTCAAGAAAAATTATGTACTGGACCCCATCTCTCCCTCTCTCAAATTAGATATGTGGAACAAAAAATCTGATACATTCTCTCTCTCTCTCTCTCTCTCTCTCTCTCTCTCTCGTTTCCTTCCTCACGAAATCAGGTCTCACTGATTCACACAGAAAATCTGTCATTCTACTATCTTCACCATGGTTTCTTCGTCACTAACCCCCATGGAAAATATGCTCCACCGTATTGGTCTTCACAGAAAATCGATTTGAGAAAGTGCTTGGTGTGGGTATGTATAATTTCTGTTTTTATTTTTTCCATTTACAGCTTTTGATTACAGTTTTTGTGTTTTCTAATATTCAATTTTGCTTTTTGAGTATCGCTTGGTTCGATTTAGTTTATAGTTAGTCATTCTATTATTTAGTGACCTCTGATTTAATATTCATATATCATCTGTATTTCTTGGACAGATTCACGTGTTTTGAACAAGAATCTAGTAGTCAAAAGGAAGCAACATCATCCCAAGTAGTAAAATTTAACAAGAGTCTCAAGTTACAACAATTACAAGAGAGAAAATCATAGCACAGATTCTAGTAGTCAAAATTCTAATACATCATCTGATGAAGAAATCACACAATTAGAAAGACAATTTTCTACCCAAGAAATTAATCGTATCTATAACCCTAAAACAAGTAAGCCAAACCCTACAAGTCTTACAAAAAATTGGTACTCCCGTCCAACTCCCCCTGATGCTCCATTTGAAGAACGAAATTTAGATAATCAATTTTGTTTCTTCAAATAAATTATATGAATGGAATATTGATGGTTTAAGTGAACACCAAATATTAGAAAAATTAAATCATATGACAATGGCTGCTAATAGTTATTTAAGTAATTTTGATTATACTCAACCAGAAATTGTTGACTTATTAACTTCTGGTTTCACCGGAATGTTAAAATCTTGGTGGGATAAATACCTCACTAATGAGTCGCGTGAAGAAATTCGAAATTCCATTCAAATGGATGAAAACGGTTTCCAATATTTAATGAAGAAATTGGTATAGGAGAACCTGATGGAATAAATACTTTAATTTATACCATAATTAATCATTTTGTTGGTACACCTAAGTAATATTACCTCTAGAATACATGATCAACTAAGTAACCTACACTGTCCAACACTAAGTGATTTTAGATGGTGTAAAGATGTTTTCACATCTAGGGTAATGCTTCAAGATGATTGTACTAAATCATTTTGGAAAGAAAAATTCATTAATGGACTCCCGAATTTATTTGCTCACAAAATTGGAGATGTTTTTAGTCAACCGACAGGAATAATTGAATATGATAAGTTAACATATGGAGATATAATTAGTACTATCCAAAAAGAAGGACTAAGAATGTGCATAGATATGAAAATTAGTAAACAAGCCCAGAAAGATAAAATAAAGCTAAATATGAATTAGGGAATTTTTGTGAACAATATGGTCTACCTCCAGTGGCACCATCTAGAAGAAAACACAAACAAATGAAGGATTTTAATAAAAATAACAAGTATTCTAGAAAAAGTAAAAAACAATTATCCAATGATATATATTATGAAATGCCTAAATACCAACATAATAAAAAACAAATTGCAAAAAAAATGACAAAAGTAATATTACACGTCATAACTGTGGTAAAAAAAAAGTCATTATAAAAATGAATGTAAAGTCAAAGAGAAAATCAGTCAACTAGAAATATCTGATACTGATAAAAAATATGGTAAAAAAAAAGTCATTATAAAAATGAATGTAAAGTCAAAGAGAAAATCAGTCAACTAGAAATATCTGATACTGATAAAAAAATATATATTAGAAATTTTTAGAATAGAAAATTTGAGTAATTCTTAGAAGAAGAAAAAATCAGTACTTCTTCAGATTATCATTCCTTTAGTGACAATTCAAGTGAAAATCAAATTGGAATAGGATGCACTGATAATTGTTGTAAAAGAATAAATGTACTCACTAAAGAATTACCAGAAGAATATTTATTAATTGATTTAATTGGTAAAATAAAGGATTCTGAGTTGAAACAACAATATATTAAAAACTCAAACAACTTTTAGTACGACAAAGTAAAAAGCCCCAATATACCAAACCAATAGTAAGTCTTAATGCTACTATAGATAGATTTAGTAGAAAACAAAAAGAAGTTACTTTACTAGATTTCCTCATTCATACAAAATTGGAGATGAATGAGGAAAGTAGAAAACAAAAAGAAGTTACTTTACTAGATTTCCTCATTCATACAAAATTGGAGATGAATGTGGCGGCTGACTATTTTTCTGGGAAAAATGATGCTAAGTTGGCAACCACTTTGAATGATATGAATGCTATTGTAACTGTTTCTAAGTCTGCTGATGTACATTTATTAGCAGCATGTAATGCTATTGATGGAGTGGGGGGCTCTAAGTCTCTTCTTGAATTAAATCTTAAGGCCTTCGGAAGTGGAAAAGTCTTTGATGCAGATAGAAGAAGCAAGAGTCTCTCTCTTGGTCATTTCAATAAGCTCACTAATATTGATATTCCTAAGGCCTTTTCATTTAATGGCCTCATTCATAGTCCCTTCAGTCAAGATTCATACAGGAGTATCACCAAATTGAATAAGGTGGTGATTGAAGAGCTTCCCAATAAGTCAAATGGCCAACTCCTAAATCAAACTTCTGATGTGAAATTGACTGCCAAATGCAAAAGAAAGCAAAAGTCCATTGAAGAGTTACTGAAATTCCCCAAATCCAAAAGAAGAGGTGGGGGCAAAAAACAAAAAAGTGTTGTCTTCAAGTCAGCTATTGCGGCTGCTGCCCTCTCTGTCTCCTCTGTTTCTTCAAATGGTATTAAAAATAGAAACAAAATTATTCAAAATGAAGAAGAAGCTGTCTGGACAGTTACAAAAATTATTGGAGAGGACTACATGGGCAATGATGATGAGATTATTAGCAAAATTATGGTGGTGGATACTTTAGAGGACTCGAATAACATAATGCAGACTACCAATGCCATTGCATAAGCTTACATCAAAGGGGAAAGCTGATGAGGATATTGTCGTAGAATATCAAAGGCTTGGGAAAAAAAGAGAAAAGAGGGAAGTTGAAGAAGCTTGTCAGAATCAACAAAGTGGAGATACTGTTGTTGCAAGAAACAAAACAAAAGTCAGTAGATAAAGCTATTATAAACTCTGTTTGGGCCCATAGTGAATGTGATTTTCTGGAGGTAGGCTCTCTGGGATCTGCTGGTGGATTACTTATTATTTGGAACACTGATGTGTTTAACTTGGCAGAGGCTTGTTGTAATAGAAATTTTTTGCTGATCAAGGGGACAGTTAAATCTGATTTTTGTTGTAGCATCTTAAACATTTATGGGCCGTGCAACCTTATTGATAGGAGGGAGCTCTGGGAGAAGTTAACAACTATTAAAAGTCAATTTCATAATCCTTGGTGTTTAGGGGGTGATCTGAATGAAATAAGACGCATTGAGGAAAGGCAGGGATGTTCACAAAGAGAGAGGTATGAGCGATCTTAACAAGTTCATTAATGATTTAGAATTTGTTGATCTGCCACTGGTAGGGAGAAGATTTACCTGGTCAAACTCTCAAATGGAGGAAAAATGGAGTAGAATTGATTGTTTTCTTCTCCATCCCGAATGGTTAGATAAGTTCAATTTGAAACAATGGGGATTACCTAGATCTTTATCGGACCACTGCCCCCTTTTGTTAAATGTTGATGAGAGAGATTGGGGACCTAAACCTTTTAGGTTCTTTAATGTCTGGCTAGAAAATAAGGAGTGTTTGAAAGTAATGGAAAAAGCATGGGTTGAATGCCCAAATCAAAGGTGGGCTGCTTATTCTCTTAGCATGAAGCTTATATCCATGAAGGAAACTCTTAAAGTCTAGGCAAAAGAAGTCTTTGGCAACACTCAAACAAGACTGGAAGTGGTAGGATCTGAACTCCACAAGCTCGACCTTCAAGCTAAAGACAACTCCATAACTGCTGATGGTAAAATTCAAAGAAGACAACTCAAAGCTGAGGCATGGAGACTAGGCAGACTCATTGAGAGTATGTGGCTGCAAAAATCCAGAGTACATTGGCATCTTAAGGGGGATAAAATAACTAAGTTCTTCCATACTATGGCATCAACAAGGCAGAGAAGGAATAGTATCAATTCTATTTTAGTGAGAGGGCAAACAGTGGAAGAACCTGAGGATGTCAAGCTTGATGCGCATGATCACTTCAGCAATTTATATAAGGAGGTGATGAAAATCAGACCTTGGTCCATAAACTGGAGGGGAAACACTATCGATTAGGGGATGTGTGAATTTCTGATTGCTGGTTTTACAAAAGATAAAGTGTGGAATGCTATCAAATCACGTGATGGGAACAAAGCACCTGGCCCAGATGGCTTCAATATGTTGAGTATTAAGAAGAGTTGGGGATTTATGAGAGGCGAAATTATGACTTTCATGGCAGAATTTCACAGAAACGAAAGGCTACCAAAGTGCATCAATCAATCATTCATTACTCTAGTGCCAAAAATTGAAAATCCTATTGGGTTTTCAGATTTCAGACCCATTAGTCTGATAAGCTCGATGTACAAAATCCTTGCAAAAGTATTGGCAACTAGAATCAAAAGCACAATCCCTATAGTTGTTGGAGAGGTCCAGTCAGCTTTCTCAAGTGGGAAAAATATACAAGATGGGATTTTGATTGCAAATGAAATTATAGATGGTTGGAAGAAAGAGAGGAAACAAGGCATGATTATCAAGCTGGATTTTGAAAAGGCCTTCGATAATCTTAATTGGAACTACACTCTGGAATTAATGAACTCCATGGGATTCCCTCCTAAATGGAATTCATGGATTAAGGAGTGTCTTGCCACTGCTTGGGTTTCTGTGCTGGTTAATGGTTCCCCTAGCAAGAATTTCCAAATGCAAAAAGGGGAGAGACAGGGTGATACCCTTTCCCCTTTTCTATTCATCTTAGCAGCAGAAGGACTCAACTGGATGTTCAAAAAGGCTATTGATCAATGTAATCTTAGTGGGCTGGCTATGGGAAATGATAGTCCTATCATCACTCATCTGCAATTTGCAAACGATACACTGGTTTTCTGTAAAGCAAGCTTTGAGGAAGTCCATAAAATCAAGAGCATTCTGGGAAGTTTTGAGGAAATGTCTGGTTTGAAGATCAATTACCACAAAACCATCCTTTGTGGTGTTGGTTTACCTGAAGAGATCACGCAACAAATGGCTCAAGTTTTCAATTGCCAAACTCAAAAGCTGTCAATCAAATATTTAGGCATGCCATTGGGAGTCAGTCCAAAGCTCAAATCTACTTGGAAACCAGTCATAGACAGGATCAGAGCCAGACTAGCAACGTGGAAGAGGAGGTACCTTTCTTTTGGTGGTAGAATTGTTTTAATTAAATCAGTCCTATGTAGCTTGCCTGTTTTCTTTATGTCCCTTTTCAAAATGCCTGATGGAGTAGTCAAAGTCATTGAATCAATTCAAGCTAAATTTCTGTGGGGTGGGTCTAATTTGAAAAGAAAACTTCACATGGTTTCTTGGATAAAGATTACGCAGAAAAAAGAATGTGGGGGGTTAGGCATTACCGCATTAGAAGTTTAAGGACATGAACGATGCTCTTCTTATAAAACGGTGGTGGAGATTTGGATTGGACATAGAGGCATTGTGGAGGAATGTCATAAAAACCAAATACAAAATGAGGGATTGTAATTGGATACCAAAACTTGAGATTCAGAGAAAAATTTCTACCATTTGGAAGGATATTATCCAAGTGAAAGATAGAAACCCTGTGATGCATTCCATTTTTCTTGAAAATGCCAAAATTAAGGTTGGTGACGGGAATACCATCTTGTTCTGGAAAGATGTTTGGATTGGAAATCCATGTTTGGCATAAGCATACCCATCTCTTTTTAGAATTGTTACTCTTAAAGATGATTTACTGAGTCATGTCTTAGCTAGGAAAGCTGAATTAAACCATTGGGAATTTAACTTCAGAAGGGATTATTTGATTGGGAGATAGAAATGAAGGATGATCTATGCCAATTACTGGATGATGCTGGGGTGAGAGTAACCATTGGGGACAAGGATAGACTGATTTGGCATGGATCAAACTCAACCAATTTCATAGTTAAATCCTTATATGATCTTGTCAGACCTCAAGCAATGTTAACTAACAATTCCTATGACTTAATTTGGAGAAATGTGGCTCCCTATAGGGTCCAGTGTTTCGGCTGGCTTGTGCATTTGGGAAGGGTAAAAACTGCAAAATACCTTCTAAATATTGGGATCATACATGATGCTGACCTTGCAATTTGCAAGTTTTGTACTTCTAATCTTGAATCTTTGGATCATCTTTTGTTGCACTGTAACTTGGTATGGAATGTCTGGTCTAAAATCTAGTCTTGGTGGGGAGTGATTTGGGTAACACCAAGGTCTCTTGTGGAATTGCTTATTTGGTGGAATGATAGGAAATTAAAGCCGGAAAAGAAGATCATTTGGGTCTACATTCTGGTAGCTCTAATGTGGACCATTTGGAATGCTAGGAACAAACTGATTTTTGAAGAATCTCAGCCTAATTGGGAAGACATTATTGAGCTTATAAAGGTCAGAGTAGCATTATGGGTTAAAACAAAGCTGGGAGGTGGAGACTACACAGTGGATGACTTTGTGTTCAAATTAAAAAGTATTCTGGAGTCTATATAGTTAGATTCAAGGTTGGTCTTGGATTGTTTTTTCTGTTTCAGTTCGGTTTCTGTAACGAGGAGGGACTGTCTCCTTGATTTTGATCTCTATATCTTTTGTTGTTGGTTGGCTCCTTGCTAACCTCTTTTGGGTCTGGATTGGGTTCATTTTAGCTTTGGGAGTCTCATGTCAATTCGCTCTATGCTACTTTGTTGCCTCTCTTTGTTCCCTTTAATCTTTGAAACTGCTTCAAAGGTTAATGAATATTATTCTTTTGCCTTTCAAAAAAAAAAACATGAAATAAATCAAATTAAACAAGATATTATCAAGATAAAAGAAAATGGTAAAATATTAAAAGATAGTATAACCGTGTTACAACTAAAAGACAATTTCAAAAGATTTGAAGAAGAAATACACAATCAGTCATCTGACGAATCTCCAGATTTAAAATAGTAAACTTTTACACAAAGATCACTCAAATAGTGATCATGAAGAAAAAGAGTACCAGGAAAATAATCTAGAAAATAATAGATTAAATATAATAAATCAAATAAACATTCAAAAATGGCATGCTAAAGTCAAGTTAATAATTAATGATTTTGAAATTGAAGTCACTGCCCTTATTGATACTGGAGCAGATTTAAATTGCATCCAAGAAAGTTTAATACCCGCCAGATATTATCAGAAAACAATTGAACAATTAAGTTCAGCAAATGGTAGTAGAATGCGTATTATGTATAAACTACCCAAAGTCAAGGTTTGTCAAGATAAAGTTTGTTTTAAAACTTCATTTGTCTTAGTACAAAATTTAACTGATAAAGTAATTTTAGGAGAACCTTTCATTTGTTTACTTTATCCTTTTACCACCAATAGTGAAGGAATCACCACTAAACCTTTTGGTCAAAAAGTAATTTTTAAATTTTTAGCAAAACCTGAACAAGAAGAATTAAGACAATTAAAAAATTACTCTGTTTCCCCGAGTAAAAATATTTACCCTACTAATATCCTGCTTGATTGTTTTACAGATGGCTTCAAACCAGCAAAAAATGACTTTCGGATGGATCATTCTACTAGTGATTTTGATGGAACAAATTTCCAAGTTCAGAAAGTTAAGTTATTTAGACAACATTGATGAAACCCAACAATGTCTCTTAGACAACATCTGGAGTACATGTGTGGATAGTCAAAAGTTTTTAAGAAGCTTAAATAGTTTAAGTATTTATTTTCATGAGCAGAACATTAAGCAGACTAGAGAAATTATTCTCTCTAGATCTTCAGGTGGAGTTTCTTTAAACCCATATCTAACAAGCAGTTCGAATACTAACTTATCTTTGCGAGCATTGCAAACCAATGCCTCCGAGTAAAATCTTAGATGACAGGTGTCAGCAAATCAAGGATGAGGTTGCTATCTTGCGCCAGCAACAATTAAAAGTAACAAAAGAAGACCACCAGTTACAAGTTTATCTAGCTTCTTTTGCCCCACTAGCAAAAGCAGAGAAAAAACAGTCATCCCCACTGGATGATGGTGAAAGCGTGAGTGTGTCTTTCTAAAAGAAAGCAAGTAAAATTTTAGCTTTACCCAAGACTTTATCCCTTATTCCTGAGTCAATTCCCCCTAAAATAGTCTTTGATATTCAACATTTGGCTAGACAAAAAGGTCACTACTTTCAAGAATTCCTGTTTGAAAGCCTAAGTCAATCTTGTCAGTCAAACAATTCCGGGTTTATCAATCACCGGGGATACCCTCTACTACAGAAATCAAGATCGAGTAGAGTGTCCAAAAATTGATCCCCTTTGCAAAGAAATACCATTAGAGCGTATGGATTGCAAGTGTAATTTAATCTTTAGTATCCCCAAAGCCTGCATTGATCTTACAAATTTCCAAGACCTTGAGAAGAAGTTCAAATTACCCCAATGACCTTGCTAGACCAAGGATTCCTTAGACAATTAATTATTACTTCCTCTGAGCAAATTGACAGAGTCACTGGGAAAATGGCAGTATGCATCAACAATATCTTCGCCAAGTATGGAGCATTGAGATGCCAAGTTTCAATAAGAAATAAAATGCCTGAATGGACAAATTTTGGAAGCATAGTACCAGCACAACATGTTATGTACATCTCCGCAAATTGGTCATTCAACAGATTCCAGGACCCATTGAGTTAATAGGACATGAATTTTCTACTTGGATATGTTCTCAGTCAATGAGAAAGCAAATCAGACATCACCTTGCCTACTCAATAGCAAGTCATCTTGGAGATGTTGATGAGGCCCTTTTTGGAAGCATTCCTAAATTAATTTGTGAAGACCCAATTCAGAAAATTAGGCCCATTGATTTTATTCAAGAAGTCTCATTCATTTTTCATACTAGATACAAAAGATTGGTGGATACTATTATAGTTGGATAGATGTCTATGATTTATCAGATCAAGAAGATTTTGCACAAGATGATGGGCAAGATTTTTGGCACAATCTGTCAGAAGGAGAAATGCACAACATTGACAACATGATGGAGTTTTGAAGTCAAGGAGAAAATTATGAGGATCACCGAAAGCAGTTTTGGCCTTTAGTCAAGGAGCATCTGCTTTTTAGTCACTATCCAGTCACCTCTCCACCGAAAGTGCAGACAGCATCTACTTTCAGTCACGTCTCAACCGAAAGCTGGAGGAAAGTTACCCCTTTAGTCAAAAGTAAAATAATTGTAGTTCACATGGCTGAGCCATCTTGCACTTGTAAAATAATTGTAGTCTCAGAACCTTTGGTTATAAAAGGATCCTTCTAGTTTTGAGTTAGGCAGAGTAAGTTTGAGAGTCAATCTGTTTTTCATTCTCCCAATTTCCCACCGAAAGCTCTTTTGAGAAAAGTCACTGTCTTCCACCCACTACTTGTAATTCCTACAGTCATGTATCCTGATTAAGAGTTCTGAATAAAGTTGTAAGGACCCGTATTTTTACATAATTTTTTCGGAATAATGTTGGGTAAATGTGAGGAATTTAATTTTGACTTAGATGGGTCAATGTGATAGTGGTAGAATGCATTGGGTGTGTTTAAAGTACATTTGAAAGTTTAGGGGTGAAAGTGTAAAAGGGTGGGGGTATATATGCACATTTTACACTTGCATTTTTACAAAAAAAAAAAAAAAACAGTCATCTCTCTCTCTCTCCACTGCCGATCTCTCTCTCTCTCTCCACTGCCGATCTCTCTCTCTCTCTATCTCCTCTCCTCCATTTCTCTTGCTCAAAGCTCCAAGTTACACAAAACCTTCAAGTCCCCTTCAAGACCTATACCTAAAATCACCTCCTCTACGCGTATTGAAGCTTGTATTGCGTTCGTTTCGCACCAAAAGCTCATATTTCGGGTTGGAGCTCATGGGAGGCTAGGGCTTTCATTTTCTCACTCATTTCAAGCCCAAATCTTGAGGTAGGAAGACTAATTCTACTCCCTCTAGTTGTATCTATGTGATGTATAGCATATATCTTGATCTTGTTGCTCAAATCCATCTAATTCATAATTGCTCTCATAGATGGGTTTGTTTGAGCTTGATTTTGTGATCTATGATTTGAGTACTTGTTTGATGCAATTGATGGTTGATTTGCACTCTTTTGATGCCCATTTATTGCTCTACATATCCAATTTTTGGCCTAGAACATCACACTTGCATTTGGGTTGAAATTCCACACCTCTATGGTGAAAATCTGCCATTTTCTGGACAGTTTAGAGACTGCCCCTGTTTTCCAGTGGCTGTTCCCTGTTTTTGGGGTGGTTTCCGGCCACCCTTTGATGCCCGTTTGGTCCCCGATCGTCCATTTCTTCGTGTATTTGACCCATACCACCATTTTGAACACCGAATTCACTTTAAATTCACAAATTTGACCTTTGGACACGTGATTTAACAAATTTCTTAGTTTTATGAATTAAACACGCGTCAGTCGACGCTTTTTGACGAAAACGGTGAACTTTTTGAAATAAATGGGACTTTTGGGAATTTTTGGAAGACAAATTGTTTTGAGATGGTATTATTGGATAAAATGAACTCTAGGGATCACCCGTTTGGTGTCCCTAGCCATGGGTGCACGGAGCCCACGAAATCTGGCAGGGGTGTACGGAGCCCACGAATTCCGGCAGGGGTGCACGAAGCCCACGGAATCCTACAGAGGGATACTTCCCTAATAAAATTGATGAATATTTTCTTATGAAATGTCGGTTTTGATGTAACTGGGTTAACTTGGCGTATTTGGCAAAAATTGGCTTTCGGTATGCGAAAAATGAGGATTTTGGTAACTACTTGGACTTTGGTTAGATACTTAAAATTGTTTTGGAACACTTAGACGTATTTTGGACACTTGGATACATTTTGGTTACTTCGTGGTCGAGTAATAGCCTTCCTTTCATCCTAACCTTATACTTGATCGTGTCCACCATTATACTCATTCATTATGTATGTATCATGTGTATACACCTAGCGTTGGTAGAATAGTTTTCCTACTGGGCTAGTGAGCTCAACTTATCAATTTCCAGGTACACGGCTTGGAGCATGAAGTTGGGTGCTTGTCGAGTGATACTTACATGGAGCCTAAACATGCATGAAGTTATTTTCCCATCTTTGTGTTATATTTTTGGAAAGATGGTTTTGTAACTTCTATAGCTTATCTTTTTTACTATTTGGCAATGTAATAACTTTTAAACTTTGTACTTATGCATTCGGGTTATGGACGCTAGTGGATAGAACTTGTTTATTCGGAATGGTGGGATCATATTATGTTGACTTTGACTATTCTAAGGGGAATTGTGAGACCTTGACTTGTTCCACATGGATTTTATTTACTTTTGTGTTATTAAATTTGAGGGCGTGACAACTTGGTATCAGAGCATAGGTTCGAATACTTAGGAACCGTGGGAAGACTTCGAGTCTTGGGGTTTAAACCGTTGCATAAGTTCTCTCATGAAAATCATATTTTCTCATCCATTGTGTGTTTGTGTGACATTCATGATCATAACATAGGCATATTGTGACGCATGTGAGTTAACGAGCATAGTGTTGAGTTGTTAACCGTGTTGGTTTGGCGTAGAGGCTTTGACCTCATTTGAGATAATGTTGGGCTTAATGATGTTTCTTGCTTACATTCTTATTAGAACTATGCCGCCAAGGAGAGGTGCTAGACGTGGTGCAACCGCTAGAGGTGGTCGAAATGCTAGACGTGGTAGAAATGAACGAGTTAATGATGAGGCTAGTCAACATGGGGAGCGTTCGGGGAGGTCGCGTATCACTTAGCTTTGCCACCGAGGCTTTCGGGTATTCATGATGTGTTTCACGTATCATGTTGAAGAAGTATGAACCGGATCCATCGCACGTGCTAGAGTGGTCCGAACTTGAACTAAAGGCCGATGCATCTTACGGAGAGAAACCGATTCGGGTCATCGATTCGAGGGAGAAAACGCTAAGGGGAAAAACAATTTGACTATTGCGGGTTCTATGGAACAACTTTGGTAGTGAAGAATCGACGTGGGAAAGGGACGATGAGATGAGGGAGAAACACCCGGAATTATTTACCGTATGAGCTATGTGAGTACCTAGATTATGTTGTTACATTTTGAGTTCACGAGATTAAATTCATATTGCATATCATGCATGGCATGTAGTGGATTGCATGGTTGATTCAAATTTTGAGGATAAAATTTTTCTGAAGGTAGAATGTAAGGACCCGTATTTTTACATAATTTTTCCGGAATAATGTTGGGTAAATGTGAGGAATTTAATTTTGACTTAGATGAGTCAATGTGATAGTGGTAGAATGCATTGGGTGTGTTTAAAGTACATTTGGAAGTTTAGGGGTGAAAGTGTAAAAGGGTGGGGGTATATATGCACATTTTACACTTGCATTTTTACAAAAAAAAAACAGCCCTCTCTCTCTCTCTCCACTGCCGATC